>JASAMZ010007867.1:0-28491 GCA_030248115.1 Linhomoeus sp. GSCO2_2 | reverse complement strand
CACTTTTCAACATTGGGGGTCGAAATGTTTTTACTCTGATGGGTCAAGTTTTTTACTCTGGCACTTGTCTGCCAAAAACGCAAAATCTTTTACTGTGGGGGGTAATTGTTATTCAAAATACAGTGACGGCAAACTGGGTTTGAGTCTGGAGGGTGCAGTCGAGTTGAGGGCAAGCCATGTGGGAGTTGATGTCAACTATGTAAAACTACCTTATTCCGGCTGGTAGTGCCATTGGTTGATTTTGATGTGGTGTTGTTCTGTACTTGGTTGGTTTTCACTGGCAAACGAGAACAGTTGCAACCGGTGAGTCACCAGAGATGCGCATGAGCAGGCACACAATGCCAAAAATGCAAATTCACATGATGCCTTTGTCGGCAACTATGCAATGGGAACAGGAGTACATTGTGCGGTGGTTGTTGGGGTTGGTGGGAGGCTGGGCCTTGCACAGCTGACATCTGGCCTTGCCCATGGGGAAGACGTTGCAAATGGGGGAGATCCAGTGGAGGTGTGGTTCCGACATGGGGTTGGCGGCCCAAGTTCCCTGAGAAGTGGTGGAAGTGGGTGGTGTGGTTAAGGAGAAAGTTGACCTCAACTCCGACATGGCCACAATTTCCCCAGGTAGTGCTCATGACCACTAGGTACCAGGTTTTTCTGCTTAAGCACCCCATTCGCTTTAGTGCCCCGGGGTGCTTATGAGGTTTTCACTGCCATATAAGCACCCCAGGGCGCTTACGTGGTAACAAAGTTTTCCCAATGGGCCAAGTACAGATAGCGGGTTTGCCAAGAAAGTTACTTTCAAAAGCACTAAATCCTGCAATACCAACACTTCTCAGACCTTTGTTAGACTTGTTCTACTGTGCTGAGATGTTGTAAATTGCTTGATTTGCTAATACTGCTGATGCTAATATTGCTGGTGCTAATATTGCTGATTTGCTAATATTGCAGATAAATTGAGGAGGTTGCGTATAGCACTTTCACCTAGTGGCAGAGCCGCAGTTTCTTTTGAATTTCACTGCAGCTACCTGTGCTGTCTGTATTAGGATGTCTTTTGTGTTGGAATTTGTTCGTTGGGTGCTTGGAGAACCATATTAACACACAAAATAGCACAAGAGGTCATGGCAACTCACTTACAGTACTTCAGAGCAGTTTCAATCTTAGCACCCCAGGGCACTTACATGGCACCAACTTTGGGTTGTCGGAGGACCAATTTCAATGTAAGAGCCCAGGGGCTCTTAAGCGGAAAAACCCAGTAAGTAAACATTTTCCCATCTGCTTCACAAAGAGCTCGAGTCCTGCGAGTAAGCCTCCAAATCCACCACACCACCATTAGCAGGCCCAAAGTAGTAGTTTCCCAAAGTTGCCTTCAACTCGGCCATGCCCTCCAGACTCAAACCCAGGTCACCATTGCCATGCCTTGAATGAAACAATTATGGACCCACACTAAAAAAGTTTTGCATTCTGGGCAGACAAGTGCCAGAGTAAAAAATTTGTCCCCCCAGAGTAAAAATTGGACCCCCAATGTTGAAAAGTGCCAGAGTAAAAAATTTGACACCCCAGAGTAAAAATTTGGACCCCCAATGTTGAAAAGTGCCAGAGTAAAAAATTTGACCCCTCAGAGTAAAAAATTTGGACCCCCAATGTTGAAAAGTGCCAGAGTAAAAAATTTGACACCCCAGAGTAAAAATTTGGACCCCCAATGTCAAAAAGTGCCAGAGTAAAAAATTTGACCCCCCAGAGTAAAAAATTTGGACCCCCAATGTTGAAAAGTGCCAGAGTAAAAAATTTGACCCCCCAGAGTAAAAAATTTGGACCCCCAATGTTGAAAAGTGCCAGAGTAAAAAATTTGACCCCCCAGAGTAAAAAATTTGGACCCCCAATGTTGAAAAGTGCCAGAGTAAAAAATTTGACCCCCCAGAGTAAAAAATTTGGACCCCCCACTTTTAAAAGAGCCAGAGTAAAAAATTTGACCCCCCAGAGTAAAAAATTTGGATGGACCCCCAATGTTTAAAAGTGCCAGAGTAAAAAATTTGACCCCCCAGAGTAAAAAATTTGGACCCCCAATGTCAAAAAGTGCCAGAGTAAAAAATTTGACCCCCCAGAGTAAAAAATTTGGACCCCCAATGTTGAAAAGTGCCAGAGTAAAAAATTTGACCCCCCAGAGTAAAAAATTTGGACCCCCAATGTCAAAAAGTGCCAGAGTAAAAAATTTGGACCCCCAATGTTGAAAAGTGCCAGAGTAAAAAATTTGACACCCCAGAGTAAAAATTTGGACCCCCAATGTCAAAAAGTGCCAGAGTAAAAAAATTGACCCCTCAGAGTAAAAAATTTGGACCCCCAGAGTTAAAAATTTGTAACCCCCATGTTGAAGAGTGCCAGAGTAAAAAATTAGGGCCCCCAGAGTTAAAAATTTGTAACCCCCATGTGGAAAAGTGCCAGAGTAAACAACTAGGGCCCCCAGAGTAAAAAATTCCAGCCCCCCATGTTGAAGAGTGCCAGAGTAAACAACTAGGCCACCAGAGTAAAAAAACATCACCTGCTACAGTAAAAAAGTTGCTCACTGAAAAATCTGGCATAGCAAAAAAACATTTTCCCTCTCAGTAAAAAACATTTTCTATCTCAGTAAAAAACTTTTCCCGCCTCGGTAAAAAACATTTCCCGTCTCGGTAAACAACTTTTCCCGCCTCGGTAAAAAAGATTCTCCCCGATTAGTACTGAGAGTAAAAAATTTCGATGTTGCCCTCAACTGAAGATTTTTTACCAAGATCAGAGTAAAAAATCGACAATAAAAAAAACTTTTTTTATTTTAGTCCCAGACGCACTTGAGTGCGTCTGGGAACCTAATGGGCTAAGCCCTGGTTCAGTAAATGCGGTAGCCCATTTGCATGCCGCAGGTGGAGGAGAAGCCGGACGTGACGTACGCGGACGTGGGCGGCTGCAACGATCAGATCCTCAAGCTGAAAGAGGTCGTGGAGATGCCCCTCCTCTACGTGGGTCCACAATTCGCACATTTTCATTTACCCTGTATTACGCTTCCAACAAATGCGCATTTTCAGCCGGAGCGCTTCGTGAAGTTGGGCGTGGAGCCGCCCAAGGGCGCGCTGATGTTCGGCCCGCCCGGGACGGGCAAGACTTTGTGCGCCCGGGCGGTGGCCAACCGAACGGACGCCTGCTTCATCCGCGTCATCGGCAGCGAACTCGTCCAGAAGTACATCGGAGAGGTGCGCATGTACGGTTACTGTAGTTTCGGCTTTGGTGAATTCTGTAGAGATAGTGAATGTGGTGTAAGGTGTTGCGCGGTTCGAGCCTGCCGCCCAGCTCTGGATAGTTACATATTACCCAAATTGAGGAATTGAGTAGTGTCTGATGATGACCACTGGAATGTGGCCGAAACGTCGCTGAAAATCGCCACTGTGTTCAGTGGTGGAAGCTATTTGCGCACAATTTGGCATTTGTTGCGCTTCGTTTTGTTGTCTGTCGAGTGCTGCAGTCCATTCGTGCGAATCGCATCGTTTCCCGTTCAAAGGGCGCGCGCATGGTGCGCGAGCTGTTCGAGTTGGCGCGCACGAAGCGAGCGAGCATCGTCTTCTTCGACGAGATTGACGCCGTCGGGGGCGCCAGGAGGGACGACGGCCAGGGGGGCACCAACGAGGTCCAGAGAACCATGCTCGAACTCATCAACCAGCTGGACGGCTTTGACGCCCGCGGAAACGTCAAGGTTCTCGAGCTTTGGATTACCGTATCACATTTCTCTCTCGGATTATGATAGAGGTGATTAGAGGCTGCTAGACGCCAGTATCTTAACTACGCGTTGCGTTGTAAGATATTGGCTATACAAAACGATGCGCGGCCGGTATTCGCCCATCTGCGTCGCTATCATTCTCTAGTCCCCTCCCCCTTTCAGCCCCAGCCCTACGTACATAGGGTTACTGTAATATTGCAGGGCAGGCTAACCATACAACACATTTCCCACAATTTGTCTGCGCCCTCCCATCGTTTATCTGTACGCCACTTAGGTGCTGATGGCGACGAATCGTCCGGACACGCTGGACCCGGCGCTGACCCGGCCCGGTCGTCTGGACCGCAAGGTGGAGTTCAGTCTGCCCGACCTGGAGGGAAGGACGCAGATCTTCCGCATCAACAGCAAGCAGATGAACGTCGAGAGGAACATTCGCTTTGACCTACTGGCCAGACTCTGCCCCAACGCCACCGGTAGGGAGACACTGCGCCTGCTGCGATGGACACTGATTGACGCGTACTGGAGCACCGCATATCTTTTGTATCGAAGGCGCAATCATTGAGCGCCTCAAGTTCCGGCTTTGGTTTTATGATGTAATTGTCTGTCTAACTTTTGTAATGCTTTACGCTGTAACGACCGATATCGAGATTCGAACCCCGTGACTGATCATGCTGTATGCCAGCCTGATCATCTCACGCTGATCAATTTGATTGCCAATCCAACCGATCAGTCTGTGATCAAACTCAGCCTCTCTCCTCTCAGGGGCCGAGATCCGCAGCGTGTGCACGGAGGCGGGTATGTTCGCCATTCGCGCACGTCGCAAGGTGGCCAGCGAGAAGGACTTCCTGGACGGCCTCCACAAGGTCGTCAAGGGTTACGCCAAGTTCAACGCCACACCAAGGTACCTCACGCACAACTGAGAGTGCTTCCGCTGATCTGTGCTTAGTTTGACCCCGATTGATTCTGTGGCGCGTATAGGCTTTTGTTCGCTCTTTCCTGGCTGTGCACTCGCTTCTTTGCTTGTTTTCTAAGCGTCTGATTAGACACCTACAGTACGGTCTTTTTCCTTTTGCTCTTTCCCCTGCCTCGGTATCTGGCTGCTTCTCGTTCAGTGCTGCTGCGGCAGTCGCCACTTGTTGTGCTCAGTGCGTGGCTCGCTTGGTCGTTGCATGGTGTAACGAAGGGATTTGACGCTTTCGCCTTTAGATTGAATGGGATCATTACGGTAGAGAATACGTACAGTATTTTGCATATCAAACTTATACCCCACAACAAAGTGTGAAGTACATAGCGGTTGTACGAAAAGCAGAACAGTGTTGTCCTCCTGGCGTTCGCTCGTGAAACGGCCGATTTGCAAGCGGTCTTTCGCGTTGTGTACACCTAGTGGAGGGGAAACCTGCATTCCCTATGGGGTTGGGGTCACGCTAAATTTCAAGTTCTTAAAGATGTGTTATGTTGTTAGCTGGACACGACTTTTAAACACAACGGTCGTTGCTATTTTGGCATGCCGAGAAAACCACAACATCACTACAAACAAATAATAGCGGCAGCTGCACCCACCACAAAAGAGTACCCTAGAAAATCGGCCTGGTGGAACGAACAAAAGCTCACTTGTCTTTATCCCAAACGAAGAATTTTCGCCTCATCCTGTCGCAACGCGGCTAGCCTACTGCGCGATTAGAATACGATAACACAACAGATTAGGACGTGGAGCTGCAACTACGGCAAACCAAATAGCATAGAAGCGGTCTCCTATAGAAATAGAACAGAAATAGCGAACGCAGATACGCGACGAATGCCTAGAGGGTAAGGATCATACTTTGGCGCGCACTAAAGTCCGTGCTTAAGACTGGAAGAGTCGGTGTACGAACTCCTCGTAGTCGAGGGCGCCGGGAATGGACCTGCCGCTGATGGCGTCCGTGTAGGGCTTCATGCGCTTGATGCAGTAGTCGGCCTGCTCCGGCGTCAGGTTCTGCAACAAAATCGAGTCCTTACTAACCGTCGCCGCGAATCGGTTCTACCGCAATAAGAACAACAACGATGGCAACGACGACGTCGCCACGAATCGCGAACCGCGTAGAGTTCCTCAGCCGTGACGTATGGTCTGTACTCCTTCGAGAGGGCCCGGAAGGCGTTCTCTATCTCCTCGCTCGACTGTATGTTCTCGGTTTCCTTGCTTATCATGAAGGCCATGTACTCTTGCAGGGTCACGTAGCCGTCCCTGGAAACACAACAAAACTCGGTGCATTTCTAGCCCACTGTAAAAGTCCAATTATTCTCCGCATTCTCACGCGCGTACCGATTAGGGTCGACGATGTCGAGAATTCGCTGGAATTCAGGCTCGGGTTGCCCCTCTTCCACCATTGGCAAGTCGTAGCCCAGGGCGCGAAGACAACTCTTGAACTGGGCGTGGTCCAGACGGCCGCTCTTGTCCTGACACAGTAGAAAATTGCATCAATTATAAGACTTGAAAATCCACTGAAACCCAATCACGAACCTTGTCGAAGTGCTTGAACATCATGGAGAATTCTCTCAGCGCTTCCTCGCTGACGCCGCTCTGGTTCCTGGCCTGTATCTGCTGCTCCAGGTTGTGCTGCATGCGCATGGCCAACTGGTCCAGCTGGTCCCAGGCCTGGGCCAAGCCCACCGTACTGTGCTCCGTGTAGCTGAAAGAAATTGCATTTGCAAATAAATGGATGACGATTTCGATTGGGGAAAGCACTCAGCCAATCACCGATTGTCCAGGATGAGGTGCTCCTCCAGCAGGGCGCCCAAATCCTCGATCTTCTTCAACTGGCCGCGCTGGGCCCGCACGTCGGCCGCCTTCTTCTGAAACACAACAGTTGCAGTGAGCACACATTTGCCAAGGTCAGAAGACTCAGAACCACTGAAATGATTGTCACAGAAGTCCAAGACGCCACAGACCTTGAGGGCATCCAGTTGCTCCTCCAGCGAGCCAGTGGTCTCCATCATGCCTGTGCGCGTCTCTGTGAGCCAGGCATGGAAGGCGTTGGCCTGCTTGGCGAACTCCCGACGCAGCTTGTCGTTGTCCTCCTGACGACGCTGCTCCTTCTGCAGCTCCGCCTCGCGCTCCTGCAGACCGATGGATGCACAGAATGGTTGGATGGTAGTGGAAGAGTATGAGTAACTGGAGGGAGAGAGGAGGGAGGGAGGGAAGGAGGCTGGGGGAGAGGCAGCTCTCTCACCTTGATGATCTTCTGGAGGTTTCTCCAGGTCTCCTCCAGTGCGTCCATGGTAAACCATGTGTAGGGGTTGGGGCCGACGTTGTAGGACTTGATGCGTCTGTCCAGCTCCTGCAGCTGCTTGAAGTCCTCTTCCGCCGTCGTCAGCGAGCGCTGGAACTCCGCATGGGCCTCGCGCAGAGCCTGCAGACAAGCAGAAGCAACAGTGCATTGTTCGACTCTCAATTTCTGTGACAATGAATGTTTGTCAACAATCGGATACCCGAATCTCCTCGAGACTGTTACAGCGCACGGGATCAGTCAAATCTTCTTCCGCGTTCTCGAACCACGAGTTGAAGGCCGACGCTTTCTTGGCGAATGTCAGGTAGAGCTCCTCGATCTGAGATACGAATTACGGTGAAATTACAACACATCCGAACACAAAACGAATCGCCCATTCCCATACCTTCTTGAACTGTTCCTCCATCGCATTCAGCTTCTGCCGGCGGGACTCGGAGTTGGCCAGCAGTCGCTGCCAGCGCGCGATCACGTTCGCGTGACGCTCCTGGATGGCGGGACTCTGCTCGTGGCGCGCTAAAATTTGGGCAAAAATGTCCATAAATTCTTTTCCACACAATCGAAAGTCGAGTCTCCCCCACATTCGACTAGGTGGTCCTTCAACTCCGTGATACGCTTGATGCCTTCGTGCTCGAAGGCGTTCAAGCCGGCGTCGAACGCGTCTTGTTTCGTGCGCAGAATCTGCACTGAGGACAGGTCGCGACCGAAATCCTCCGAGCGAACTTGGCCCTCTTTCTCGGCTGAAGATCGATCGATAAATGGCAAATTGATACGCACAGACAGACCGATAAACTACAGTATACCTACCAATCCAGCTCTCGACCACGTCGCACTTCCACATGAACTGTAGATAGGCGCTGTTGTCGCGCAGCTTCGCCAAACGACGCGCGGCCAGGTCGTTCAGGTGGCCGAAGCGGGCCTAGAACGGGTTGCGGGGTTACGGCATTTCGATTTCCATCGTACACAGTACACCAGGGTGGAAGAGAAGTGTGCAAATATCGCCTGCATTGGGATGCCTAGGCAACAACAACAATTGCATTTCATAACGGTACAATTGTCGCACCTAAACTCTAGTCATACCGGAAGCGAAACTACAGAATGTACGCCTCCCACTCACCTCCAGTTGCTGCATACGCTGCTTGATGACGGGGGCGTTGTGATTGTCGGCGTCGATGAGCCTTCGACCGTGGTCGAGTATGTCCTGGATGCGCTGCCGGTGGACGTCCAGGTCGACGGCGAAGGCGTCGTGCTTCTTCAGAAGACCCTGCACCCCAGCCATCGTGTCCCCGTAGTCCTCCGCTGACAGCACCTGAGAAGAAAAGGAGAGATGATGACGAAGACTACGAGTGTGTAAGGAAGAGAGTATACTGCATCGGACCAAAGAAGGGTGACACTGTAGGCTGGCTGTTAGGCCCCTACTTGTTGCTTCTCGTTGATCCAGGCCTCCTCCTCCTCGACCTTCTGTGTGAACAACTGGAACTCCTCGCTGTCGCTCAACTTCAGGTGCCTGTACACAGAAAGGGATGGAGCCATTGAAAGCAGTAGTTGCACCAGCTGTCATACGTAGCTCAGACTGGTAAGAAAGGCTCGAATTTACTTCTCCGCTACTGGCCAATTCACCAGTCGTTCTTTGCCACTCAACGCCAAAATGCTCAACAGTTGTGATTCTGAATACCTTTGCATTACCCAATCCCCAGCCCACCTGGTGCCCGTGTGTCCCCTCAGCTCATTCCAGCTGCTCTCCAACAGCTGCAGCCTGTTCTCAATCTCGGGCTTGCCCATCTCTCCGCTGGCCATCAACTGTTGGCCCTTGTCCACCACCGCTTTGATGTTGGGCTCGTGCGCCGCTAGCTCGGCGTCCAGCCGTTTGTGCTTCTTCTTCAGGTTCTGGACGCCGTTCAGATCGCGCCCGTAGTCGTCGCTGCCCACCAGCAGCTTCTTCTCCCTGTGGAGAGTGGAGAAAGGCTTAGATCCCGGGCGAAAACAATGTTGACAAGAGAGAGGAGTCTACTTGATCCAGGCCTCCTCGTCGTCGATGTCGCGGAAGAACTGGTGCAGGGTCAGCGCCTCGTTGAGACGGGCGCGACGGCGGCCGGCCGCGTCCTTCACTCTGAAGAGGTGGAAGGATTACGGTAGCCGTGACTTTCATGTGAAAGTGAATCGTAGAATTCAAATTTTGACGCTCCACCTGCATCTAACGTATCTAGCCACCAAAATCAATTTACCTGCTGTATCGGTCGTTGATGCCGTCCCTCCTGGCGACAATGGTGTCGCTATCGAACTGGTCGCTCTCCAGAAGGCTGTCGGCCTGCTGGTTCATGTCGCGGACGCGGTCCTCGTGCGCCGCGATGTCCGCCTCCAGCAGGTGGTGCTTCTTCAGCAGATTCTCCACTGACGCCAGGTCCTTGCCGTGGTCCTCGCTCGACAGCAACGTCTCCACCTGTGGAGGGACAGAATTATTATGTAAAGGGTGGCTTTAACAATGAAATGACAATGTCAAGCTTGACTCTTGCGTCAAAGGCACTCTCAGCGTGAATATCGCCTGCGTAACGCCTTGTAGAGCGTGCGAATCACAAGTTGTGGGGCGCATGGCAGCTTGACTGTAGCCGTAGCGAACACGACGTCAGCCTATCCGGTAGCGCCCCACCAGGGTGACCAGATCGTTTGATTGGAAAATCGGGACACTGTCAACAATGGGGATAGCACAAAACTCGACATCTTATAACAGCGCCGCAAGCAAAAATTTTCGCGCTATTTATGTCATTTTAGTGCTAAAATCACCCATGATGACCCTCGTGAAACCCCAATTTGAGTCTAAGAATTGCGCCGCAGGCGAAAATTTTGACATTTTTGGCCTTCCCTGTTAAAAACTTAAGCACCGCAGGTGAGATTTTCGCGATTTCTAAGCTCTAAATACCAAATTGATTTATAAAATGGCGCCGCAGGCGAAATTTTTCGGTTTATGAGAGATGTCTAATGGAAATTTTCGCCAAAAAGCCAGAATTTGTCCCGGTTTGGGAGGCCCTTTCAACCGGGACTTTGAGGCGCAAAATCGGGACAATCCTGGTAAATCGGGACAACTGGTCACCCTGCGCCCCACCATTACTCTACCTGTCGGATCAGATGACTCCCACATTGGGACGGAGGGAGACACGAAATTGCCGAAGGCATGCGACAGTAATTGTGTAATGCTTGCACCCATGGAGAAACGCGCGTTTAACCAAATATCGGCTGCGGTTGGTTTCACAGCAACTCACAGACGATAGTCACGCGTATACTGTATCTTTTCCATACCTCCCCAAGCCAGAACTCCAAGTCTTTGACGGCGGCCATGAATGTCTGCTGCTTGTTGGCCTCCTTCAGTCGGAAGCTCTTCTCAGTCGTCTTCTTCACCAGAAGCTCCCACTGGTCGTTCAGGCCCTTCAGCCGGGAGCCAACGGCCGTCTCCCCTCCGGCGCACTTCTGGCCCTCGATCAGGTCTGCGAGTATGAGGATACTGTAGGTGGGGTATTCGAAAATGTACATGGTGAAGGGAACGCACTCTGTCCGGCGGAGATCAGGGTGGCGATTCGGTCGCTGTTGGCCGCCAGCTCCGCCTCGAACGCCTGCTGCTTCTGGTGCTTGCTCTGCAGCGGTAGAAGATCTCTTTAGTTTCCCAATGCTTTTTGAGAAAATTGCGCACTTTTCAAGCGACACGAAGCACATAATGCCAAGTGATAACTCCAGCAGTCTTAGAATCCCAACGAGCTTGGCCCAAACTTCGAAATTTCATTGCATAGCTTTTCAGAAGTTTGCATCATGCGCTGGTGTTTGGCTTTGTACGAATTCTTACGCAGTTACCGCATCCCACCTGTTACACAACTCACCTGTATGTTGGTGGGGTCTCGGTAGCTCTCCTCTTGGGCGACCTGCATCTTCTCGATGACCCAGTTCTCGACCTCGTCCGCGTCACGCGAGAACTGCTGCAGCGTCTGACTCTCGCCCAGCTTGCTGCGCTTGTCGATCAGAGCGTCCTTCAGACGGGCCCACCTGCAGGGAAATACTGGGTATTATCTGGTATGGAATTGTGCACGCAAATGTCGGTGCTTTCCATCCACGCGGCTCGATTTCAGCAAAAAATTAGAGTGACTGATACGAGGCATCAAGGGCGCTTCAGAGGTACCTTCGCTCATCACGAACCGAACCATGGGGTCTTGCCACACTGCACTCAACTTCTATCACAGTCGGCAGACAGACCTTCCCAGAATCTGATCCCTCTTCTGTTGGATGGCGGGCGAGTCGTAGTGCTGCTGCTGGAGAAGCTGATTGGCGAACTGCTCCAGAGCGGAGATCTTCTCCTGCTGCGAGGTGATCGCCTTGTCGAAGTCCTCGTGCTTCTTGATCAGAGACTCCACGTTGTCGGGGGACACCTCGTCCTACACGGAATTCAGTATGTATTGCAATTTCCTGCTAAAGGTGAGAGGGAGGGAGGGGGAGTTTCCCAATTTCTTCCTACCTGCTCAATGAAGGCTTCTCGGGCTGACATCCAGTTGTCGGCCTGCTCGCAATCGCGGTAGAACAGCTGGAGCTCCAGACACTGGTCCAGCTTGCCGCGACGCTCCACCCAAGCCCTGAGAAAGTAGAAATGGGGTTACGATAGAACGCCCATGTGCAAACCTGTCCAAATCAATTCCTTCCCTCTGCTATCTATTAACGTCAGCGCAAGCAATCACGAAGAAGCCAAGAAAGTTCTCACTTCTCCAGCTGGTCCCGAGCGTCGCTGACCTCCTGCATCTTCTCGCGAACACTGTCCGAAGCGTAGTGGCCGGAGTTCAACAGCTGGTTGCCAAATTGTTCGAAGGCCTGATGTGGAGAGAGGAAAGGTAACGAAGTCAACTAAAAGACCCCATCTCTACTGTATCCTTTCACCACCGCAGCGGTTCGATTTCAGCAAAAAATTAGAGTGACTGATACGACGCATCAGGGACACACGCTTCAGAGGTACCTTCGCTCATCACCAATCGAACCGCGAGCTACATACTTCACTTCGGACTACGGTAGCTAGCTCTCGTTTCCCCACCTGGAATGTGGCCGATCTGGCGTCGATCTCGGTCCGGTACTCCTGGTGTCGCTCCAGCAGCGCTTCAGCGCCCGTGACATCGTTGGCCAGCTCGTCGCTGCTCACCAACTGCATCATGGTGCCGATCCACTGGGTCAGGTCACTGCAAATGGGAGACAGAATCAGCCAACTTCTTTTTCATTGAAAACAAAACCACTTAGAATTGTGGGCGGATTTAGACCTCGTGGTAGAAAAATCTTTCACAATTTGCGCAACTGTTTGAAGATAAGGGTACATTGCGAACTGCAAAATAATATGACAAAGACAAAACATGAACAAGTTCTGCCCTTGGGGGCTGCTCCAAGTGCCAGAAGTGAAGGTGGTGGTCAATGCTATTGTCACGATTGTTTACGATACTGTAGTGCTGTGTACAGTGTACAGTTGCGTAACATACACCATCACTTTTGCACCGCATGGTAGGCTCTGGTGCATGCAGCTTGTACATGAAAATAATATCGGAAGATCAGTTCTACCGACCGATGGTCGGCGCAGAATCGCTGGTAGTCGTAGCTGTCCAGTAGTTTCTCCTTTCGATTGTTGGCCTTAGATGTGAGTCGATTCCACTCCTCGTTCAGCTGCTTCTGCAGGTCGTAGATCTGCTCCGCCGCCTCGGGATGGGTCTGGCGCAGTTTGTTCGCCTTGTCGTCCAGCACTTTGATCTGAAGGTAGTGAGAACACGAAAGATTACGGTAGTGCCGTAACATATGGGCGAGGCTAACGCCGCTTACGGTGTGCGGTAGATCTACAATAAACTTTTGATGATGATCTCACGCAGCAATCTCTTTTAGCCGGCGTTTCGCATCGACCTATCCGGTATCCCCCGCAAATTACACCACTTCTAGCAACGTAAGAAGCTCCCAACCTTGTCCCCCAGGGCGGCCAAATCTCTCTCCACTCCCTCGTGCTTTCTCTGCAGCGCCTGAACGCTTCTGAGGTCCCTGCCGTAGTCGTCGGTGTCCAGGGCCTCGTCCTTCTCCTGTATCCAGTCCTTGGTCTCGTCCACGTCGCGGTGGAAGCGCTGCACCTCGTGGGCGCTGCCCAGCTGCTGCTCCCGCACCTCCGTGATCTCATGGAGACGACGCCAGCGCTGGTTCAGGTCCTGTAAGGGCGACAGACAGACGTTGGCTCTCCATCTCAAAGCACTTACACTCAGTCGTTGGGTCGATACTGTATATCTTGAGTTAAGTATTGTCACAGAGCATCTATACGGTAGTGTTAGTATTACTACATACTCTAAGTTGGCTCTCTTCTCTCTACGAAGGGGGTGGGGGGCCTAATTCGAAGGGGGCCCTTATTGTGTGAGGGTATCTCCCCTCCCCCCCCCCCCCACCAACTCACGTCGATCTGCTGCTGGATCCTCTGGGCGGCCGAGGTCTGTCCCACAGAGGTCAGAGTGTAGGCGACTTGGTTCATCTCTGCCAGACGGGACTCGTGCGCCTTCAGGTCGGCCTTGAAGTCGTCGAACTTCTTCTGCAGCACCTCCACCTCTTCCAGGTCGCCCCCGATCTGCTGCGAGCTGGCCATCTGCTCCTGCAAATGATTAGAACTACGGTATATTATGAGAGAACGTTGTAGGAATTGGAGCTGTGAGGCGCGCGGCAGCTCGACTGCAGCCGCAAGAAACAAAACGGAGCCAGCCTATGGTAGCGCCTTGTCATTGCTCTGCCTTGCGGACGTGGAACCGCCCACCATTTGTGGCTTGTGAGCGGTACTGTGGTCGCCGAAGGCAGTGACTAGCTAGTAGCTACAGTAGCCTTCTCTCCTCCCCACCTTGCTTCGGATCCACTCGGCCAAGTCGTTGGCCTCTCTCAGCAGTTGGTAGCCCTTGCAAGCTTCTTCCAGCTTCCTCTTGCGCGTCTCTCCGAGCAGTAGCAGTCGTTGATACTGGTCGTCGATTTGGTTCTGCTTGGCGCCGATGGAAGACGGCTGCACGGCCGCCTGCTGACCGGCTGGCGCCGCCGACGCGTCCAGCTTCTTCACGTAGGCGGCCGGCACGAAGCCTGGAAGGGAGGACGGGATACGGTATTGGCAATCAAGCGGATAAGTTGGTTAGATAGGTGACGTGAAATGGAAATGCAAAATGGAGAAATACGGTACTACCTCGAATACATATGTACCCGGCGCACTTATTTCTTCAGAGCCTACAAAGGGGAGGGTACTTATTCGAGAGGGTCACTTATCGATTCCAACTGCAGATGGTCTTCGGACCTAGCAATCTGCACATCCAAGACGATATTCAAAGCTAACAAAACACTGCAAGACTGATTTCCTACATACTGCAGTGACGACCGTACCCTGTCGGTCGTTGACCTCGACCTTCCACCAGTCCTTGTTGCTGCTGTTGAGCAGCGTCAGGACGTCGCCCTTCTTCATCGACACTTCCCGGGGCGACTTCTCTGTGTAGTCGTACAAAGCCTGGACGCACTCGCGCCCCAGCTGGCCCACCGGCTGCTCGGGGTACTGTAGAAGAGAGGCGAATTTTGAATGATAGTGAAACTTCAAATTTGCGTATTATGTGTACCTTGCAGTTGGAGGCCTGTCTCTTGAGGTCGTCGATGGTGTTCTTGAAGGCCTCGAGGTCGCTCATCAAAGCCTTGTGCTTCTTCAGCAGAGCCTCGGCGCTGTCCTCGTCCTTGCCGTAGTCCTGAAGTGAGTGATAAGAAGTCGACCACTCCATATCTATCTATCCTCAATGGGATTTCCCAAGTCTGTCTACCGTAAACACACCAATATGCCAATAAACCTTCTCCAACTTCTACACGACAGGCTGTGGAAGGCCGAGATGTAGAGGAGGGGGGGGGGGGGCTTATTAGAGTATTTACGTGGGAGAACACTGTCAAGCGACCATCCACCACTCCAACTGCGACAATCGCCCGACTGCACAATGAGCGAAACTTCCACCACAACTCGGCTAATCGATCCAATCCCACCCACCGTGGACCCCACGATGGGCTCCTTCTCTCGCATCCAGCTCTCGGCCTCGTTGGCGTCTGCCAGGTAGCGATGCACCTGCAGACTGTCGTTCAGGTCCTGCTTCCGCTTCTCCGCCTTCGCCTTCAACTGACGCCAGCTCTCGCGCAGCTGCACCAGCTTCTCACGGATGTCAGGGGCCAGGAAGTGACCTGGAGAACGGGGAAGGAGAAGGGTTCGTTCTGTCATGTTCGTTCGTACCAATTGTCTATTGCAAACTGTGCGCGTGTCTGCAAGATTCATACTGTAACCAACCGGCGCCGATCATCTCCTCAGCAGCCAGGGCGACCTCGTCCACCTGAGGCTCGTGGTTGTTAATCTCGCCCATCAGAGCCTGATGCTTCTTGATCAGATTCTCAACCCCGATCAGGTCGCGACCTCCAAAGAGATAGTCCCTTCTGTTGCAGACAATCGTAAGCAAATCAATCGTAGTACAGCAGGTGATCCACGCCTCAGAAGAGAATTTGGTGGTTCGAGTTGATCTCACGGTCCGCCGTCGACTAGCAAATATGGATCATCATTGGCGAGAGACATGGCTACTGGAAACCCATTCATGCAGACAAAATCCATCCTTTGACAAATTATCCCACTTTCGAACCTTTCAAGTGTAACTACCAACCCCGATTGGTGGAGCTGGCGATCTGCTCCTTCTCTCGGATCCAGGCCAGTTGATCCTCCATATCTCTGAAGAGCTGGTGACCCTTGACCGCTTCTTGTAGCTTGCCCTTGCGCCGATTCAGCGGGTCGAGTAGGTTGGCGTAGCGCTGGCGCAGCAAATTTTCCTTCTGCCGAATGGTGGGCGCGTCGAAGTGTCCGCCGTTTTCGAACTGATCGGCTTGCACGGTCACGGCCTCAATTCGGTCCTGGAGTTTTTGGAAAATTGCCAAAATTCAGCGGACTTTGTGCTGCTTTCTGTGGGGCGGGCTACTATCAAACGCCGGCCAGGGTTTATGGGCCGGTGCTAGCGAAATCCGCCCCAAGGGGTTCAATCTGGCGCGCCATGGAAGCTCGTGTCAGTCACTGGAGACTGCACAAGTATGGATGCGCGCTGCGTCAATCGATGCATCTCATAGGCGCACCTCAAGTTTGACAACAAGCTGTTTTAAAAAAGTTGAGTTGTTTTATTAATACAGAGTGGTTTGTGAGTATTTTAAGGTGGAAGAGTAAAAGAGTGGATACTTTTGTAAAGTATTTCGAAGCCTTTCCGATATGACGCGCGCCCGCCCGGAGTTCACCATTCATGCGCTACTTCTGACACGCTCCTTTCTGAGGGGTTCTTGCAGGGCAACATTGGGATCGCCCGGGATTAATTTTTTGAGCAAGGCACACGCATTTCTGAGCGGTTGTTGCAAGGCAACATTGGGATCGCCCGGGATTAATTTTTTTAGCAGGTAAAGTTGTTCGTAAGACAAGGGTTTTAAAAAAACAGAAGTATTTCTTTAGGAATGACCGTTCAACAACTGCCTCAACGTAAGCTTTCAAACGGTCGAACGAATGCCGCTCTACAACGTAAGACGAGCGAGTTAGGGCCGATTTGCTGTTTGAACCTTTGAGTTACTGTAGCTCGCGAAATGCAAACTTTCGAATTTCGACTTCTCTTAACGGAATGATCAGTGTGCCGAAACCTATTCAACAAACTCAAGATCGTCTCTCTACAACGGAAGACGAGCGAGTTTTAGAAGTTTCGCGTTTTAAACATTTGGGTTACTGTAGCTCCCGAAATTCAAAATTTTTAGTTTCGACCAATAGAAGAACAAAATGATCAGTGAGTCGAGAGCTATCCAACCAACCCAAGATCGTCTCCCTACGACGCACGCTGAGCGAGTTAGAGCGATTTCTATGCTACAAATGCGAGAATGTCGCTTTTCGTGTTGCGTGTTTGCGTAATTAAGAAAACTTTTAATGCCGAACGAAAGAGCACGTCGAGACCTTTTAGTTGACCTATCTCACACCGCTCTACGACGTAAGACGAGCGTGTTAGAGCCGTTTTGCGCTTTGGACCCTCGCATTACTGTAGCGCGCGCAATTCAAACTTTTGAATTTCAAGTTCTCTTAACGGAATTATCAGTGTGCCGAAATCTTTCCAACGAACTCAAGATCGTCTCTCTATGACGGAAGACGAGCGAGTTAGATAAGTTTCGCGTTTTAAACCTTTGGGTTACTGTAGCTCCCGAAATTCAAACTTTTGAGTTTCGACCAATAGAAGAACAAATGATCAGTGAGTCGGGAGCTATCCAACCAACCCAAGATCGTCTCCCTATGACGCACGCTGAGCGAGTTAGAGCGATTTCTGCCTTAAAAACGCAAGAATGTCGCTTTTCGTGTTGCGTGTTTGCGTAATTAAGAAATTTTTTTGCACCAAACGAAAGAGCACGTCCAGACCTTTTAGTTGACCTATCGCGCGCCGCTCTACGACGTAAGGCGAGCGAGTTACGGCCGTTTTCCGTTTTAACTTTCGGGTTACTGTAGCGCGCGCAATTCAAACTTTTGAATTTCGAAACCTCTTAGCGCAATTCTCAGTGAGTCAAGACCTTTCCATAAAGCCCAAGATCGCCTTCCTACGACTTTCAAACACCGAGATCTGAGAGCGTAACGGACGGACGGACGGACGGACGCACGCACGGACGCAAAGCTCTCGTAGGGGTTCGCCCGGCTGAGGCCGGGCGAAAAAATAGCTGTCGACAACTGGTCTTAGCTCAAGTCGCACGTCAGGGCATGGTCGATCAATTCACTACATAGTGACTTCACGCAATCGACAGTTACCAGCGTCGGCATCTGACCACTCTCCCACCTGATGCGCTCCGAAGTCCCCTTGGAGGAGGTCGTGCTTCTTCTGGAGGTTCTGGACGCTGATGAGGTCCTTGCCGTAGTCCTCGCTGCCCAGCTGTCCCTCCAGCTCCGAGAGCCACATCTCCACGTCCTCCACACTGCGGTTAAACTGCTGCTGGTCCCCGGCCTCCTTCAGCTTCCCGCCCTTGAAGGAGGTGCCCTCCTCCAGGTCGCGCCACAGGGAGTGCACTTGCGACAGACGGTCCCTGTAGGTTTCGATTTGGGTGAGTGAGCGAGTGAGGGGAGGGAGAGAGGGAGGAAGGAGGGAGGGAGGAAGGAACTCAACAACAACAACAACCAACTTGATCTGAGGGGCGGCGTAGTGTTGGGCGTCGATGAGAGCTTGGCCGTCGGCGTCGATCTCGTCGAGTCGATTGCGGTTGGCCTGCAGCTCCTGCTCGAAGTTGACGTGCTTCTGGATCTTGCCCCGGATGTTGGTCGGGTCCAGGTGGCTGTCGTCCTTGGCCGTCTGCAATCGAGAAAGGAATGATTCAATGGGAAACGCATAGAAAAACCATGACAATCAATCCTTCATACCTTCAGTTTCTCGTTGATCCAAAAGACCATCTCGTCGCAGTCTCTGTCGAACTGCTGAAGACGATAGGCGTCCTCCAGCATCGCCCGACGACGGGCCGCCTTGTCCAGAAGTTGTCCGCGACGCTCCAATAGCTGAATGAATACAAATAGAACTGTTAACTCGACCTCACATTTCATGCAACTTTGACGAGAAACGAAGACTGGGACTCATATAGAGCTAATAACGCCATCACTCTGACGATCTCAGAGGCCTGGACACCTAGAGTAGGATATTATAATCATCGTCCCACATGTCTGGCGCACTTCGGGAATCGCCAGGGAACTATGCCCACTATCGACACACTCGTCGCGGGTGAACTGCCGGACCAAAGAACGCCCACCGCCTGTCGCCTCTTGGCCACTCCGTCGGCCGCGTAGTGTTGTCCTTCGATGAGCTTCGTTGCGAACTCGTCCAGAGCCTTGATCTTCTCCTCCTGAGCAGCCAGCGATTTCTCAAAGTCCTCGTGCTTCTTGATCAGAGACTCCACGCTGTCCAGACTGTCGCCCAGGTCCTCATTGGACAGGAAGGCCTGCAGACAGCGAGAATAGCATCTCATGTGAGGGAGATACATGGAACAGGCAAAACAAAGGGCGCAAATTCCGGCTGCAGCGCCTGTGGCACTTCACACGCTTAGCGATCAGTACAGTAAAAAAATTATAAATCTCTAACAAACTTCGATTTCAATCACAATAATAAGCACGCCCTCCACTTTCTCCCTTACCTCCTGCTTGGTCATCCAAGTCTCGGCCTGCTCGGTGTCACGGTAGAAGAGCTGCAGGTCCATGCACTGCTCGTAGAGGATGCGACGCTCCTCCCACAGGGAGATCAGAGCCGCCTTCTCCTCGTTCAGGTGGGCCATCTGAAGACAACGTGAGAATGCATGTGTGCGCAAGAGTGGGAAATTGGTACAGGGTGACGAAACTGCACTCAACGTACCTTCTCTTGTACCTCGGCGCTCTGCGGGACGCCCTCAGCCCTCAGCCGCTCGCCCGCCTCCATGCAGGCGTTGAAGCTGTCCTCCCGGGCGTCGATCTCGCCCTGAGATAGCAGATGTTAAAAAATTGGCGAGGTCTGACACATTTCACAATTCCAAAGTGCCTGTAATGCTCACCCGATGCTCCTGGTGTCTCTCCAGCAAGGCCTCGGCCCCAGCCACGTCTTTGGCCAGGTCGTCGGCCGAGATGACCGTCTTCATGTCGTTCATCCAGGAGATCAGATCCCTGTAAAGTGACGCGAAACTTCACAGAAATATATCAAAACTTGCGGCAATGATAATAGACGTGTTAAGACGAGCGTTCGGCACGAACGGTTTCCCAAACGGTCTCATCATCGATTCTACCGTATCCCAAGCACCCACCGGTAGTCGGCGAAGAATCGGTGTAGGAAGTAGGATCGGTCGAGGCCGGCCTTTCTGTCGGCCGCCTTCCGCTTCAGACCCTCCCAGTGGGTCTCTGCCTCGCGCTTCTTTCCCTCGATCTGCGACGCCCTGTCCGGGTGGATGGCCTTCAGACGCTCAGACTCGTCGCCCAGACTGTCCACCTATAAACAAACTACGGCAATTGTTGAGAGTTCCCTGCCGAAAGGTGTACCCCTTCTGCCAGCAAATATTGCACGCACGACGAAGTCAGCGTCAAACGCAACTGCAGCGGATATTGCAGTTGCAGCAGATTGAAGCAATCTACCGTACCTTGGTCTGCAAGGCGGCCAGGTCGCGCTCGGTGCCCTCGTGTTTGCGCTGCAGCGCCTGGACGCTTGTCAGATCGCGACCGAAGTCGTCCGACGACAGAGCGGCGTCCTTCTCGCTGATCCAGGCCACCGTCTCGTCTGAAAGTTCGGCATACTGTACTTGGTGCACGAAGTAAAAGTTCGAAAGGTTCCGAGAAACCGACCGATGTCGCGATTGAAGCGCTGGACCTCGTGGGCGCCGAACAGACCCTCCTTGCGAGTGGCCGCCAGGGCGTCCAGACGGTGCCAGGCCTCGTTCAGCTCCTGACAATGGTAAAGGTATCTAATCCTTCCCAATCTTGAATCCAGAAACAAACATCCTCTCCCCCCACCTCCTTCTTCTGGAGGATGGTCTCGGTGTCGGGGTGTCCCTCCTGGACCAGTCTGTCGGCCGCCTGGTTCACCTCGGTAATGCGGTACTGCTGGTTGCTCAGCTCCTTGAGGAACTCGTCGAACTTGCGCTGCAGCACCTCCACGTGCTCCAGGTCCTGGCCGAAGTCCTCGGCCATCACGAACGCCTCCTGGAATGTTGGACAGTGATTGGTTGAAGATTCGTCGGTTGCATTCACTTCATCTGCCTACAGTAATCGATCGACTACAGTATCCCAAAAGGAAGCCAGCCCCACCTTGTCCTTGATCCAGTACATGACCTCGTCGCACTGCCGAATGAACTGGACGAGCTTGAGCGCCTGCTGCAGTCGCTGGCCCTTCTCGGCCAATTTGCGCAACAGCTGCTCCCACAAGCGGTGCAATTCGTCCAGGCGAGCCTATAGTATGGAACGCATCGGAACGAATGGCGCAGCGGAGTAAACACAGCACTGACGACTGTGCGCACCCGTATCTCCTCGCTGGCGTAGTGTCCGTGCTGAATCATGTCGTTGCCCGTCTTGTCCAGCTGCACAATGGCGTTGCTGTGCGCCTGCACCTCCGCCTCGAAAGCCTGGTGCTTCTGGATCTTCGCCTGGAGTAAGTGCAAGGAGAGATGATTGAGCGCAACATTCTAGAGTTCATCATCCAACACTGGCGTCCTCTACCCACCTGCAGATTTGTAGTGTCCTTGTACGACTCCTCTTGGGCCGTCTGCAACTTCTCCAAGATCCAGATCTTGAGCTCGTCGGCGTCCCTCTTGAAGTACTGGAACTGGCGCGCCTCCTCCAGCCGATCTCGCTTCGTCCTGGCCAGGTCCTTGAAGCGCCCATAGTGGCCCAGGACGTCGGCTCGTCGAAGCTGCAATTACAAAGCTTATCGACTTCCTGAGCAAATGGAACTCGTCTCAGACACCATGTGGTCATTCTCGAAGGTACACAGACTTGGATGTCTTCGGCCGTCTCCAGGATCTTGATGTCCTGCGGAGGGGGCACTTCGAGCACCGGCTCTGGAGGGGCGCCGGGGTCGACGACGCCGTCCTGTGCGTACTCCTGCTCCATTCTACGGTTGACGGGTGGTCTGTTCTCGGCTTCAATCAAATTGGAATTCTATTCTTTCGAAGCGAACGACGGTTGACGGAGGTCACAGCAACGGGCAGGGTCAGCTGAAACAGTGTCAGACGCTCAACAATGGAACCACGCAATAAGAAGGGCGTAGGTTTAGGTTACTCGCACAGCGACTATCAGGCTTTCGCAGTCTGCCCAGCGTACTAGCGGCGGCAAAAGGCAAACAGCGAGCGTGCGAGAGCAGAGCGCCGAGCGAGCATGTCAAGCGCATTCCTAACCGTATCCACTGTACCAACGGCTACGCTACGCGCACAAGGCCACGAAGACATAGCAGTTCCACCACAGAGGAGATAGCGCTACCAGAGAAGGCAAAGTCGAGGAATGCAGCGGAAGACCGGCGGAATGGGCAACGAAAGAAGGCGACTGGGCAGTGGCGCACACTGCGCCGAAATCGATTGGTCAGTTGTCGTCGGAGCCAGTCCAGCCAGCGGACACTCATCCGCTCAAAATGCCGACGACGACGCCGCGCCGAGCGACTGGCCTCTCCTCTGAGCCAGCCAACATACGTCGAGCGAGAACGCCAGAAATGGGAAGGAGAGGCGCAGACAAAAGCAAGACAGCCAGTCACACACTGCGTCGCGCACACAAACAGCCCTCTTCTCCGACGCCGAGTGGTAGGAGGAGAATATGCGCCGCTCTGCCCTGTGCCCAGACTCCGACTGGCTTAGCCCACAAAACAACCCAGCCAGAAGGGGCCCCGCACGAACATACCCACGGCCGGCCGAACGTACCCACTCCACTGGGCCTGGGTGGGGTGAGTAACCCCGAATGCTGCAGCAGCGCTCTCTGTCTATCTGCGAAGGACGTTCGCTCGCTCCACTCTCATCGCACTGCTGTGCCTGTCTGCCGCTGGCCCCCGTGCTTTGCGCAAAATCGATATCCGTCTATACGGCGACTTTCCTCTACGGAAGGAGAGCGTGTGCTTCGCTTCTCGCACGTTCCTTATTTCTATCTGGAAGTGGAACGGCCGAGTCGCGCATTTGTCGTGATTCTAAAAGGAGGGGACGGGCGTTATTTCTCTACAACCGCTTCTTCTCTAGTCACGAGTGAGCGCAGGCGACGCTGGGAAGTCGCTGTAGCTTCGGCTACGGCTTAGATGATAAGGGTTCTGGCGACAGGGGCTTCTCACAAACAAGCTTCTGCAGAAGATTTATTGAATTAGGCAGCTTGAAGGAGAGGGTGGAGTATAGGATTTAGCAATGGAAGAGTGAGATGGATGGCCAACTTGGAAGAGAAACCCGCCAAAGTGAAGACAAAGTAGACGATTCCAAGTCTCCTACACGAATGCCGATCAAATCAACTGAACCGATAATAACGGCGAACGGCCAAGTTATCGCTCAACATCGATACTGGATTCTTACGGCTGCCTTTGCGAAGACCGTTACAAATTCTACCGTAACCCATGTCATTGAAGTCAGGCACTACCCGTAAAGACTACAAATATTCGGATTCGCCCGCAAAAGCGTGTGTAGCGTCCCAATCGATGCGCCGTGTGTAAACAACAGCAACTCTACCACGTTTGTGCTAGAATTGACGGCCAAGCGGCCCTTGTCCATCTTCAGCCACAGTAAAATGAACAAAAACGGGGTCTATATTTGCCAGTTTTGCGGCAAACAGTTCGACAAAAGCGGTTCTCTAAGGCAACACAGATTGCGGGGGAGGAAGCCCAGATATTGAATGGCCGGTCAATTGAAGAAGTTGTGAAGTCAATTCGTCGCCCTCATGAAACAAGGGCCTAAGTAGCATTTTCTGACTTTTGAGTTATGGCCAAAAGAAGGTTTCAAATGCGCATTGTCGTAAACATGCTTGACATTGATGCGAGACTTCCCTAGGACTATGTAGCCTAATGCAATGTCGTGCAGTACGCCAAAGGCGTCGTTGACCAGGTGCTCTGGGACGTCGCTACAGATCTTTGAAGTCGCGAGGTCCCATCACATAGGACCTTGTCATCATAAATCTTGGTACTCACATAGGACCTTGTAGGCATTTTGTATTGTTTTCTTAAGCACATACGCCTTTGTTGGTGCTTCCATATCGGGCTTTGTTGCGCACAACCTACTTTTTTCGCTCGGCCTCAGCCGAGCGAACCCTATCAAGAGCTCGGCGTGCGTGCGTACGTACACGTACATATGTACGTACGTGCGTATGTACGTGGGTCACGCTCGCTTCGGGCTTAATAACTCGCTCGTATGACGTCGTAGGGTGGAGTTTGAGACATCGTCGAGTAGCCTGCGGACTCCTCTAGCCACCTGAGTGGTCGAAACCAAAATAAATTTTCAAACTTGCGCGCTACAGTATCCCAAAGTGGGGTCCATTTTAAGACAAAAGTTGACCGAAGCTAGTCAAATCGCATATCAAAGTAAAGCGCTCGAGCTCCTGAGCCCGAATCCGACAACAAAAAGTTTCAAAAGTTTAAACTGAGAGCTACAGTAACCAAAACGCGTCGAAAACTGGAAACGGCACGCTTGCTTCGGGCTTAATAACTCGCTTGTCTGACGTCGCTGGGTTGAGTTTGACACATCGACGGGTAGCCCTCGGACTACTCTCGCGAACTGTGACGTCGAAATATTTACAAGTTTTGAAAATTGCGCGCTACAGTATCCCAAAGTAGGGTCCGCGAAAAGTCGAAACTTCATTGAACGTAGTCGAATCGCATATCAAAATGAAGCGCTCGACCTGCTGAGTTGTGAGATTCCGATGTAAAGTCGCTCTAAACGATAATTTCCCGTGAGCACCTATCGATTTGCTTTGATTTGACACTAAAATCGCCGGAATCGGCCGTGGAAATCCTGAGAAAGTTGCGGGCAACGACCTCCGATTTTCGCCGATTTTTGGCACTTTTTGACTTTGGGCTGCTGTAACGCTCGATTGCGACGCGTTGTGGCAAAATGAACCTCACCACGCGATTCTCCGTTGAAAAGTGATCCGGAACCGGTTTTCAAAAATATTTCTTCGGCTACCGTACCCCCGGCCGCGTCCAAATTCGAAGTACACCACTGTTGACTGATTTTCGGCATTTTTCGACTTTGGGCTGCTGTAACGCTCGAATGCGACTCTTAATGGCAAAATGGGGTGCACCACGTGATTCCCCGTCGAAAAGTGATACGGAACCGATTTACAAAAATATTTTTCCGGCTACCGTACCCCTGGCCGCGTCCAAAATTCGAAGTACACCTCTGTTGACAAAATCACAGTTGGAGTCGATTCCGGTGCTTTCGAGGGCGCTGATTCCGAATATGGCACTCGTTTTACGATGCGGACCAGGATTTGCGACTTTTCGTCGACAATTGGGGCACCTTAACCATGTGTTGCCGAAACCCTAAGCATGGGAATTCTTCAGTGCAATATCCAATTTCGGGCATTCTGCGCTGTAGACGAAGTCGGCATTGGTTCTGCGCTGCAGACAGACGAAGTCGGCACTGGTAAGGAAGTTTCAACAACAACTGCTGTCGCAAAGAAGTTTCCACTACTCCTTACGACCAGGTATATATGACCGCGGTACAGTTCTGCTGGGCGCCGGCATTTGCTGGTGCGGGGAATTTGATTTCCGTATCGCGTCCTCTAAAGTCACTGTTCGGGCGGGATAAGCGGTGAAGCTTTGTATAATTCCCTATTCTACACGGTGTGCAATCGCTTTGTGTGTTTCCGTCCACCGTTCTCTCTCTCTGTTTTCGCGCCCATGTGTTTTGTAGTAATACGTTACTGTAGTGCGCACTGCGCAAGTATTCTCCATAGGGTTAAGTCGCTGCAGTAATTGCTTATTCTTTGTTTCCCTTCCGCGCTCTCTCGTTCCCACGCTCTGCTGGCGCGGACGCTCGATTGCGTAAGCGTGTTTCGTGGCGCCCGTATCTAGATCTACCGCATAGATAGCCAGCCAGCTGTGCGCGCCCACTTCTTTGTCGAGTGCTGTGCATTGTATATTAGAGATGGACACCGGTCACCGGCCGCAGCCGGGCCGGTTGCCGGCTGGTTGAAGCTTGACACTGCCAGTCGCTGGGTTTATCCATATTGAGTTTTCTGACGGTCTGTTGCGCAGCAGGCGACGCAATACCTCCATCTGCTATTCCCGAGTCGGGTCGGAGTGCTTCTATGCAGGGGCTCCTGCACGTAATCCTTGTCAGTGTAATCACTGTGGCTAGATTTCTAATGTTGATGATGATACCCTGCTTGTTACCCGTGCTTCTGTGTTGAGGAAAGCAATAAGCGCTGTTGACAACGTGATTCGCCCCAATTCTTCTTCTCTGTGGTGTTTCGAACAGTGGAACAGTTTTGCGTGGCGAATTCAAGTATTTGTAGTCTTTACGGGAAGTGCCTGACTTGCACGACAGGGGTTACGGTAATATTTGTAACGGTCTTCGCAAAGGCAGCCGTGATTCACGGTTGTCAGTTCAAATTGGTGCGCAGACGAATAGCCACGCTTGAAACCGCCACCGTAATAACTAAAATGAAATGCGGCCACACGTGCGAATGGCGCACAATTAGCACGCTCTAACAAATATGTACATCGGCAGTCCATCTACCGAACTGATCACATAACAGGCAACACAATAACACAACATGCCTGTCTGTTGAGTCTGGCTTCTCATCGGCGGCGCCTGCGTAGGTAGCAGCAGAGGACGTTGAGGACGACGGTGACGACGACGCTGATGGCGAGCCCGACGACCAGCCAGAAGACCCACCACTCCATGCCTAATATGGTGTTGTCGTCGTCGTTGGTCGCCATCATACGCAATTTCTACGCGCTCTTTCGAGCAGAAACAGCACTGAGAAAGAGCCGTGGCTACGGTTTGCCAGCTTCCAATCCACGGGACCAAAATTTCCACTCCACTGGCCGCTGTTTCGGCGCTCGACCATCTGTCGGCACTAAATCTTTCCACACAACTTTTTCACCACGGTCGCCGCTTTGTGAACTCCGGTTCATTGGGCTACAGTTTTTGCAGAGGTTCGATCGCCGAAACAGCGTTCCAAGTTGCGCCGCATTGTTCTTCTGCTGTGATCCAGTCGTGTTCGCTGAACACGAACCTCGCTTCATTTGTAGAATCCACACTTCTAACATAGCCACGCAAGACTTCTAACATGGTTTACGGTAGCCAACTATGTACCCAAATGGAAGTTTGAGTCGTTCGTAGTATGTCTGCGCTTGTTGGTGCCGCTTTCTCAAGTCCGACCCATTCGAAAGGAAGAGTCTTGCATAAGGCAAAGAAAGCGTCTCAAATCACATCGCGCACCAGTGCCAGCGAGAGGGACAGTCAAAGCTCCGCTAGTAGTGCGACGCGGACGAAGAAACAACAAACAGAGGGGCGAAGAAACCAACAACAACAGAGTGCGAGACGGCGGCGCTTCCCTATTCACTGATCGGTGGAAGGTCCCACAGCCCTCAGCTCCCTCAGGGTCTTTCTCAGGTCCTCCACGATCACAGCTCTGGGACAGTCCCTCTCCTCGCGAGTCGATACCGTGCGCACGGTCACCACGCCCTCCTGCAACCGACCAATCAACGAAGACACAGTCTGCAACGGTGCTACAAGTCTCCTGTCTCACTCCAGTCTACACTCTAACCGTTGGTGGTACATTCAACCGTCCACCACAAAAGGTATGTAAAACACATCTGTTCGACGGTGCAGTCGATAATCGCACCACGTCAGAATCACTGTGTGTCAACTACACAACTTCCCTTCCTACACGAATTAATTCAGTACAGCAGCACGTGTACAAACCTTGAGTTCTCTCTCCCCCAACACCAAGGCGATGGGTATGCCCATCTTCTCGCAGTACTGCATCTGGTCGAGCATCTTGGGGTGGCGCTTGTACGACATCTCCGCCTGACAAGAAGGGAGAAAGGACAATCACCTAGACGATTCTGACGCGCCTATTTCGACAATTAGTTGGAGTGGCGGGGACCATTCCCTGCCTGAGTCTGCAGCAAATAGGCACGAACATCAAATATCGGCTGTAGAAGTATGCCACACCCGATGTTCCCACCAACCGTACTTACCCCACCCGTTCCCGTTCCAACAAGTCGTGTTCCCGTTTACAGTTTTGGGCAGGTCGTCATAAATGTGACTCGGCAAAAAATGGCTGTTCCCGCTTAAGTAACATGTTCCCGATTGGGTGACATGATTCCTGCTTATGGAACTGTGTTCCCGCTTATGCGACGAGCGTTGTTCCCGCTTAAGGTCCGCCACTATCTTATAACACGCGGGGTCTATTCACGCTCACCCCCAGTGTGTAAACGGGAACAATGGGCCTTTTCGTGCCAAATTTTCGGCCTTTGTTTCTGCTTATTCGGGCCCCGAAAAGAATAAACGGGATCAAAGTTTGCTCCCTTTTAATAAACGGGAACAAACTTTGATCCCGTTTACGTAATCGGGAACAAGCTATGTTCCCTTTTATCATTGGTTGTTCCCACTTAATATTACAAGGGAACAGGAACGATAAGCGGGATTGAAGCCATTTTCACGGGAACGGGAACGGCTGGGTTACGGATGGAACCACCCTGTAGTACCTGCCTGCCCCATGTATATTTCAGGAAAGTTCCCCCCTGCTGGGGGGTAAGGACAGGTCAATTTGTTCGTCCTTATGGGGTAAGGACAGGTCAATTTGTTCGTCCTTATGAAGACTGATGATGAACAGGCTGTGCATCTCAGATGACTTCGGGCCCTCTACTACACGAACAAATTCAGCGTGCTCTGTTCATGCGCACGGAGCTTATCACGTACTCACAACGTACATGCGGCAAACGCATTCTACCACTATCAACACGCGTGTGTGGCTTCAGTGCCTGCCACCGCATCTCACACAACACA
>JASAMZ010007866.1:0-30000 GCA_030248115.1 Linhomoeus sp. GSCO2_2 | reverse complement strand
TTTTTCGCTCGGCCTCAGCCGAGCGAACCATATCAAGAGCTCGGCGTGCGTACGTACGTGCGTGCGTGCGTACGTACGTGGGTCACGCTCGCTTCGGGCTTAATAACTCGCTCGTCTGCTACAGTAACCAAAACGCGTCGAAAACTGGAAACGACACGCTTGCTTCGGGCTTAATAACTCGCTTGTCTGACGTCGCTGGGCTGAGTTCGACACATTGACGGGTAGCCCTCGGACTACTCTCGTGAACTGTGACGTCGAAATAATAACAAGTTTTAAAAATTGTGCGCTACAGTATCCCGAAGTAATTTCCGCGAAAAGTCAAAACTTCATCAAACCTAGTCGAATCGCATATCAAAATGAAGCGCTTGACCTCCTGAGTAGTGATGGCAACTTTGAGAATTTTGAAACCGGGTAAGTAAAAGTAAGTAAAATCTGAAATTTGAAAACCGGGTAAGTACAAGTAAGTATACCCAGTTTTTCGAAAACCGGGTAAGTACTTGGACATAAAACCGGGTAAACCGGGTAAGTAAGCTCGAGTAGAAATCCCAATTCAGAAAGCAAGTCAGAAAGCCAAAATTATCGCGTTTTGTTAACAGCTATGTTCTTCCAGAAGTCATAAAATCAGTTCGCATTCACTACCGTACGTAAATTTATGAGCCAAATTATGCAATTCGTGAAGTAACCAAAAACAAGGTAAAGCAACTATTGCGTTCTACTTTCAACCAAAGGAGACGAGGTAGTGCCGATGCCACGCGCATAAGCAACATAAGCAAGTTACGCATAAGTGAACTTCCGGAAGCACTTAATGGCGCATGTGCGGAGACGACGACGGTATTTCATTACTAAAACATGGGGCTTATTGTTGGTGGTGCAGATTGTCATCAAGAATTGGAGTCTTCACTGCTAAAACTTCAAAAACTGTCAATCTTCCTAAGTTTGAGGCCTTAGGAGAGCGAAGTTCACTTGGTTTTGAAGTTTATTCAACAAAATATGTTGCAAATTTACTTTTAACACACAATTGGCTAGAAAATTTGACACAAGTAACACGATTACAACTGTTTACCTGGTTTCTTACCCAAGTGTTGGTAGTGGGTAAGTAAACCAGGTACCCGGTTTTCGGTCTGAAACCAGGTAAGTAAACGAGGCGGAAAACAGGGTAAAAGTAAAACTGGGTACGCAAATATAAACCGGGTAAGTACGGAGTAAGTATACCCGGTTTTCAGAAACCGGGTAAAACCGGGTAAGTACTTACCCGGTTTCAGAATTGCCATCACTACTCCTGAGCAAGAATCCGACAACAAAAAGTTTCAAAAGGTCAATGAGAGGGCTACAGTAACCAAAACGCGATGAAAACTGCAGATTTTGGTTTGCTATATCTTGGCGCTCGTGCGTTGCAGAGCGGCGATCTTGACATCGCTGAAGAGCTCACTGCAAGCCAACATCAAATCATGCTCACAATTAACCTGTAGTTTTGCGTTAGATTCCAGTGTCTTTTTTTCGCCCGCCCTCAGGCGGGCGACACCCTACGAGAGCTCGGCGTGCGTGCGTCTGTGCGTCCGTGCGTGCGTAACGCTCTCAGATCTCGGCGTTGGAAAGTCGTAGAGCGGAGATCTTGGGCTCTACAGATAGGTCTCGACTCACTGATCATTCCGCTAAGAGGTTTCGAAATTCAAAAGTTTGAATTGCGCGCGCTACAGTAACCCGAAGGTCAAAACGCAAAACGGCTGTAACTCGCTCGTGTTACGTCGTAGAGCGGCAATCGACACGTCAGGTGAAAGCTCTCGACGTGTTCTTTCGTGCGCCTGGAAAAGTTTTTTCAATTACGCAAACACGCACTGCGGAAAAAGCCATTCTCGGCATTTTGACGCTAAAATCGCTCTAACGCGCTCAACTTGCGTCGTAGAGAGACGATCTCGAGCTTTTTGAATAGCTCCCGACTCACTGATCATTTGTTCTCTCATTGGACGAAACTCAAGAGTTTGAATTTCGCGAGTTACAGTAACTCGAAGGTGCAAAAGCACAAAACGGCTCTAACTCGCTCGTCTTACGTCGTAGAGCCGCAATCGACACGTCAGGTGAAAGCTCTCGGCGCGCTCTTTCATGCGGCTGCAAAAGTTTGTTCAATTACGCAAACACGCACCGAGGAAAACGCCATTCTTGGTATTTTGACGCTAAGATCGCTCTAACCCGCTCAACTTGCGTCGTAGAGAGACGATCTCGAGCTTGTTGGATAGCTCTCGACTCAATGATCATTTGTCTCCCATTAGTCGAAACTCAAAAGTTTGAATTTCGCGAGTTTCAGTAACTCGCAAGTGCAAAAGCACAAAACGGCTCTAACTCGCTCGTCTTACGTCGTAGAGCCGCAATCGACACGTCAGGTGAAAGCTCTCGGCGTGCTCTTTCATGCGGCAGCGAAAAATTTTTCACTAACGCAAGCACGCACTGCAGAAGACGCCATTCTCGAGATTGTGACACTAAGATCGCTCTTTGCTACATGCAGAAGTGCGACACTGTTTGATTGCTCGTAGTGCGCTCTTTGTAGTCAATTGTTTGGCAAAACTTTAACAAGTTTTTGTCACTTTTTTAAAAGCGTTGCTTGAAAGAGGGATGTTCTTGCTCTAAAAGCCAAATCGCGGGCGAAATCAATATTGCTATGCAATACCCTCTTGCGAAGGGGGAGCTCGTGAAGCGGAGCATGCGGGCGATGAACTCTCGCACTCTCTGCAGAAAGAACGCAACTCTTTGCAATGTCAGTAAAAATGCAAACTCAAGTTTTTAATACCGGAGCTTGTTCGCCCGGCCTCAGCCGGGCGACACCCTAGGAGAGCTCGGCGTGCGTGCGTCTGTGCGTCCGTGCGTGCGTGCGTGCGTAACGCTCTCAGATCTCGGCGTTGGAAAGTCATAGAGCGACGATCTTGGGCTCTGCGGATAGGTCTCGACTCACTGATCATTCCGCTAAGAGAAGTCGAGATTCAAAAGTTTGAATTGCGCGCGCTACAGTAAGCCGAAGGTCAAAACGCAAAACGGCTCTAGCTCGCTCGTGTTTCGTCGTAGAGCGGCAATCGACACGTCAGGTAAAAGCTCTCGACGCGTTCTTTCATGCGACCGCAAAAGTTCTTTCAATTACGCAATCACGCACCGTCGAAAACGCCATTCTCGACATTTTGACGCTAAAATCGCTCTAACACGCTCAACTTACGTCGTAGAGGGCCGATCTCGAGCTTACTGGATAGCTCTCGACTCAGTGATCATTTGTTCTCCCATCCGTCAAAACTCAAAAATTTGAATTTCGCGAGTTACAGTAATACGAAAGTCCAAATACGCAAAACGGCTCTAACTGGCTCGTCTTGCGTCGCAGAGAGACGATCTTGGGCTCCACGGATAGGTCTCGACTCACTGATCATTCCGCTAAGAGAAGCGAAATTCGAAAGTTTGAATTTCGCGAGTTACAGTAACTTGAAGGCCCAAAATGCAAAACGGCTCTAACTAGCTCGCCCTACGTCGTAGAACGGCAGTCGACACGTCAGGTGAAAGCTCTCGACGTGTTCTTTCATGCGGCAGCGACGAGTTTTCAATTACGCAAACACGCACCACGGAAGACGCCATTCTCGAGACTTTAACACTAAGATCGCTCAACTCGCTAAACTTGCGTCGTACAGAGACAATCTCGAGTTCATTGGAGAGCTCTCGACCAACTGGTCATTTGTTCTCGTGTTGGTCAAAGTTCAAAAGTTTGAATTTCTTGAGTTGCAGTAACCCGAAGGTCCAAAAGCGCAAAACGGCTGTAACTCGCTCGTCTTACATCGTAGAGCGGCAATCGACATGTCAGTTGAAAGCTTTCGACGCGTACTTTCATGTGTCAGCAAACATTTTTCTCAGTTACTAAAACACGCACCATGGGAAACAATATTTGTGAGTTTCGCGCTGCAATCTCTCCGAATTGCTCATGTTGCGATGATAGTGACACTCGCCATTCCATTCGAAGGCTCACGACGTACTGGCTCAAGTTTTCATTACTGAAACACGCACCAAGAAATACAAACTTCGTTTTTTGACATTGAGAGACATGCGACACGGTTTGATTGCTCCTAATGCCCTCTTTCGTGCTCCGTTAAATGTTTGTCAAAACTTTGACAAGTTTTTGTCACTTTTTAAAAAGGGTTGCTTGAAATAGGGATCTTCTTGCTCTAAAAGCCAAATCCCGGGCGATGTCAATATTGCTATGCAATACCCTCTTGCGAAGGGGGAGCTCGTGAAGCGGAGCAATGCGGGCGATGAGCTCTCGCTCTCTCCTGCAGAAAGAACGCAACTCTTTGCAATGTCAGTCAGAATACAAACTCAACTTTTTAATACCAGAGCTTGTTTTAAGTTTAGTCTGAAAAGATGATTTTCTTGGTGGAAAGAATTAAACCCGAGCGATACCAATGTTGCGTAGCAAGACCACTCCAAAAAGTGTAGTCGCGAGGAGAGTCAAAGATGCTGCACGAAACCGGAAAGGGCCTTGCTACAATCTCAGTAAAAATTCAAAGCTCAAAACCACTCCGCTTTTTAAAAGCGACTTGTTTCGGAACCATATCAAGAGCTCGGCGTGCGTACGTACGTGCATGCGTGCGTACGTACGTACGTACGTGGGTCACGCTCGCTTCGGGCTTAATAACTCGCTCGTCTGACGTCGTAGGGTAGAGTTTGAGACATCGTCGAGTAGCCTGCGGACTCCTCTAGCCATCTGAGTGGTCGAAACCAAAATAAGTTTTCAAACTCGCGCGCTACAGTATCCCAAAGTAGGGTCCATTTTAAGACAAAAGTTGACCGAAGCTAGTCAAATCGCATATCAAAGTGAAGCGCTCGAGCTCCTGAGCACGAATCCGACAACAAAAAGTTTCAAAAGTTTAAACAGAGAGCTACAGTAACCAAAAACGCGTCGAAAACTGCAAACGACACGCTTGCTTCGGGCTTAATAACTCGCTTGTCTGACGTCGCTGGGTTGAGTTTGACACATCGACGGGTAGCCCTCGGACTACTCTTGCCATCTGAGTGTTCACAACGGAAATAAGTTTTCAAACTCGCGCGCTACAGTATCCCAAAGTGAGGTCCCTTTTAAGACAAAAGTTGACCGAAGCTAGTCAAATCGCATATCAAAGTGAAGCGCTCGAGCTCCTGAGCACGAATCCGACAACAAAAAGTTTTAAAAGTTTAAACAGAGAGCTACAGTAACCAAAACGCGTCAAAAACTGGAAACGACACGCTTGCTTCCGCGAAAAGTCAAAACTTCATCAAACCTAGTCGAATTGCATATCAAAATGAAGCGCTCGACCTCGTGAGCAAGAATTCGACAACAAAAAGTTTCAAAAGGTCAATGAGAGGGCAACAGTAACCAAAACGCGATGAAAACTACAGATTTTGGTTTGTTATATCTTGGCACTCGTGCGTTGCAGAGCGGCGGTCTTGACATCGCTGGAGAGCTCACTGCAAGCCAACATCAAATCAAGCCCACAATTAACCTTACTTTTGCGTTAGATTCCAGTGTCCTTTTTTAAATTCAGTCTGAAAAGATGATTTTCTTAGTGTAAAGAATTAAACCCGAGCGATACCAATGTTGCGTAGCAAGACCACTCCAAAAAGTGTAGTCGCGAAGAGAGTCAAAGACGCTGCACGAAACCGGAAAGCGCCTTGCTACAATCTCAGTAAAAATTCAAAGCTCAAAACCACTCCGCTTTTTAAAAGAGACTTGTTTTCTCTTTTTTCGCTCGGCCTCAGCCGAGCGAACCCTATCAAGAGCTCGGCGTGCGTACGTGCGTACGTGCGTGCGTACGTGCGTGCGTACGTGCGTGTGTCACGCTCGCTTCGGGCTTAATAACTCGCTCGTCCGACGTCGTAGGAAGGAGTTTGAGACATGGTCGGGTAGCCTGCGGACTCCTCTAGCCACCTGAGTAGTCAAACCAACAAGCTGTGTGTGTAAAAAGTTCAACCTATACTTTGTGTCTGTCAAATTTTGGTGAACAGCATAGTGAACTTTGTACGCATCGTTAGCCGCATCTGGAGAAAGTGTCTTGAGAATGTGTACCTTAATGCCAAGTGCAGCTATCCCCACGATACGGTTGTCTGTACAGCTGATCTAAAGCTCAGTGATATCGCCGCGTTCGCTATATGTTATCGGCATGATGCGACGCCGTTTATCTGATGTTTCCTACCTGTGTGAAAACGTCACATCCAACAAAAAAACTTGCCAAAAGTTTGGTGCGAGCGAATTCCTGTTTTCAGCATACGCATTTCTGTTTCCGAGTGCACATTCATCAATACACAGTTGTTCTGGCCATCAGGCGAAAACCTCGATTTTGAAATTTTCTTAAATTTTAATTCTAAATATCTCGAAATTGGAATTTAACAAAATTACAGAACTGTAGAACTATGTCACAAATTCTTATTGGCATACGGCCTTACCATTTCTGCGTTCAAATTCGTCAAAAAACGACGTTCTATTTTGTTGATTTATGGAATTTTGAAAAATAATCACGTATTTCTATTAAATTCCACATTTGCAAAAAATTTCTCTTGCGTTACAAATTATCCGCAGTCTATACTCTTTCCATTTCTGAAGAAATTTCGCCGCTGCATCATCAGGTGAAAAAGTCGATTTTCGACATTTTCATATTTTGATTGAAAATATCTCGAAATTGCAATTTTGGAAAACTTCATAACTATGTCACAAATTCTTATCGGCATACGACCTTTCCATTTCTGCATTCACATTCGTCATTAAATGACTTTGTATTTTAGTCAATTTATGCAATTTTGACAAATAATCGCGTATTTCTATTAAATTCCACATCTGTAAAAAATTTCTTTTGTGTTACAAATTATCCGCGGTCCATGCTCCTTCCATTTCTGAAGAAATTTCGCGGCTAGCGCGTCAGACAAAAAAGTCGATTTTCGACATTTTCGAATTTTAATTGCAAATATCTCGAAAATGCGAAATTAGCAACAGAAACGGACATCGGATCCGTACTCAGCGACATCGACTCTACTTGACCACGTATGCCACATATCTTACTTCGGTGCCACGGACAGACACACAGACACACAGACACACAGACACACAGACAGACATTGTCATCCGTATATATACACCTCGCCGCGCTGAGGCGCGGCGAAACAAGCTGTGTGTGTAAAAAGTTCAACCTATACTTTGTGTCTGGCAAATCTTGGTGAACAGTATAGTGAATTTCATTCGCATAATTAGCCGCATCTAGCGAAGGTATCTTGAAAACGTGTACCACAATTCAAATGCAGCTATTACCACGATACGGTTGTCTGTACAACTGATCTAAAGCTCAGTGATATCGCCGCGTTCGCTATATGGTATCGGCATGATACGACGCCGTTCATCTGAAGTTTTATACCTGTGAGAATACGCCACATCGAACAAAAAACTTGCCAACTGTTTGGTGCAGTCGTTCTCTACTAGGAATTTCGTTTGGTGTACGCATTTCTGCGTTATGACGCTTTCGACAATTTGTAGAATTTTGGCAAATTGTGGCGTATTTCTATAAAATTTCACAATTGCAAACAATTTCTTTTGTGTTACAAATTATCCGCGTTCTACGCTCTTTCGATTTCTAAAGAAATTTCACCGCTAGTCCATCAGGCGTCAAAATCGATTTTCGACTTTTTTATATTTTAATTGTAAATATCTCTAAATTGCAGTATTTCAAAGCTGTAGAACCATGTCACAAATTCTTATTGGCTTACGACCTTTCAGTTTCTGCATTTACATTCGTCAATAAATGACGTTCTATTTTTGCCAGTTTATGAAATTTTGACAAATAATTGCGTATTTCTATGAAATTCCGCATATGCAAAAAATTCTTTTGTGTTACAAATTGTTCACGGCCTATGTTCTTTCCATTTCTGAAGAAATTTCGCCGCTAGCTCATCAGGTGAAAAAGTCGATTTTTGATATTTTAATATTTTAATTGTAAATATCTCCAAATTGCAATTTTTCAAAACTGAAAAACTATGTCACAAATTCTTACTGGTTTGCGACCTTTCAATTTCGGCGTTCACATTTGACAATAAATTACGTTCTATTTTTTCAATTTATAAAATTTTAACAAACAATTTTGTATTTCTATCAAATTTCACATCGACAAAAATTTCTTTCGTGTTACAAATTATTAGCGGTCCGTGCTCTTTCCATTTCTGAAGAAATTTCGCGGCTAGCTCATCAGGTGAAAAAGTCGATTTTCGACATTTTTGAATTTTAATTGTGAATATCTCGAAAATGCGAAATTAGCAACACAAACGGACATTGGATCCGTACTCAGCGACATCGACTCTACTTGACCACACATGTCACAGACTTTACTTCGGTGCCACGGACAGACACACAGACACACAGACACACAGACACACAGACACACAGACACACGGACACACAGACAGACATTGTCATCCGTATATATACACCTCGCCGCGCTGAGGCGCGGCGAAAAAATAAGTTTTCAAACTCGCGCGCTACAGTATCCCAAAGTGGGGTCCATTTTAAGACAAAAGTTGACCGAAGCTAGTCAAATCGCATATCAAAGTGAAGCGCTCGAGCTCCTGAGCACGAATCCGACAACAAAAAGTTTCAAAAGTTTAAACAGAGGGCTACAGTAACCAAAACGCGTCGAAAACTGGAAACGACACGCTTGCTTCGGGCTTAATAACTCGCTTGTCTGACGTCGCTGGGTTGAGTTCGACACATCGACGGGTAGCCCTCGGACTACTCTCGCCATCTGAGTGTTCAAAACTGAAATAAGTTTTCAAACTCGCGCGCTACAGTATCCCAAAGTGGGGTCCGTTTTAAAACAAAAGTTGACCGAAGCTAGTCAAATCGCATATAAAAGTGAAGCGCTCGAGCTCCTGAGCATAAATCCGACAACATTTCAAAAGTTTAAACAGAGAGCTACAGTAACCAAAACGCGTCGAAAACTGGAATCGACACGCTTTGGGCTTAATAACTCGCTTGTCTGACGTCGCTGGGTTGAGTTCGACACATCGACGGGTAGCCCTCGGACTACTCTCGCCATCTGAGTGTTCAAACTGAAATAAGTTTTCAAACTCGCGCGCTACAGTATCCCAAAGTGAGGTCCCTTTTAAGACAAAAGTTGACCGAAGCTAGTCAAATCGCATATCAAAGTGAAGCGCTCGAGCTCCTGAGCACGAATCCGACAACAAAAGGTTTTAAAAGTTTAAACAGAGAGCTACAGTAACCAAAACGCGTCGAAAACTGGAAACGACACGCTTGCTTCGGGCTTAATAACTCGCTTGTCTGACGTCGCTGGGTTGAGTTCGACACATCGACGAGTAGCCCTCGGACTACTCTCGCGAACTGTGACGTCGAAATAATAACAAGTTTTAAAAATTGCGCGCTACAGTATCCTGAAGTATTGTCCGCGAAAAGTCAAAACTTCATCGAGCCTAGTCGAATCGCATATCAAAATGAAGCGCTCGACCTCCTGAGCAAGAATCCGACAAAAACAGTTTCAAAGGTTTAAACAGAGGACTACAGTAATCAAAACGCGATGAAAACTGCAGATTTTGGTTAGTTATATCTTAGCACTCGTGCATTGCAGAGCGGCGGTCTTGACATCGCTGAAGAGCTCACTGCAAGCCAACGTCAAATCAAGCTCACAATTAACCTTAGTTTTGCGTTAGATTCCAGTGTCTTTTTTTAAATCTAGTCTGAAAAGATGATTTTCTTGCTGTAAAGAATTAAACCCGAGCGATACCAATGTTGCGTAGCAAGACCACTCCAAAAAGTGTAGTCGCAAGGAGAGTCAAAGACGCTGCGCGAAACCGGAAAGGGCCTTGCTACAATCTCAGTAAAAATTCAAAGCTCAAAACCACTCCGCTTTTTAAAAGAGACTTGTTCCTAGTTTTGCCAGGGTCTAGGACCCATCTGAAGACATTTTCAAATTCAAATTTCTACCGTAACCGGATTTGCATGTACAGTACATAAATATTTAAAATAGGAAATTATTGGCATTTAGGAGTATGGGGGTGTTCCTGAGTGTTCCTGTTCCGTTCGAGACCACAAAAATTCAAATTTCGACCGTAACCCCAGATTTGCATATTAAGTACACAAATTTTCAAAGTAGAGAATTTTGGCATTTTGAAGTATGGGGAGTGTTTCTGAGTGTTCCTGTTCCGTTCGAGACCATAAAAATTCAAACTTCCACCGTAACCCCAGATTTGCATATTAAGTACACAAATTTTCAAAGTAGAGAATTTTGGCATTTTGAAGTATGGGGAGTGTTTCTGAGTGTTCCTGTTCCGTTCGAGACCATAAAAATTCAAATTTCTACAGTAACCAGAATTTGCATGTTAAGTACACAAATGTTGAAAATATGGAATTTTGGTACTTTAAGGCACAGGCAGTGTTCCTGAGTGTTCCCCTTCCACTCGAGACCCCAAAAATTCAAATTCCTACCGTAATCCTGATTTGGATGTTAAGTACACAAATGTTGAAAATGGGGAATTTTGGTACTTTAAGGCACAGGCAGTGTTCCTGAGTGTTCCCCTTCCACTCGAGACCCCAAAAATTCAAATCCCTACTGTAATCCAGATTTGCATGTTCAGTACACAAAGGTTGAGATTGGGGAATTTTAGCATTTTAGAGCATGGGGAGTGTTCCTGTTCCACTCGAGACCCCCAAAATTCAAATTTCTACCGTAATCCTGATTTGGATGTTAAGTACACAAATGTTGAAAATGGGGAATTTTGGTACTTTACGGCACAGGCAGTGTTCCTGAGTGTTCCTGTTCCCCTTGAGACCCCAAAAATTCAAATTTCTAGCAGATGTGCCTTGGTAAGACTAGGTAGGTGCATTGCTAGAGGGGCAGGTCATGACTTACAGGAACTTCCTTCCAATTAATACAAACCAAGAGATTATGAGATTTGTATTGGTTGCGAAATATTTTTACAATAGTACTGTACTTTAGCATACATGGTGTTCTACAACATGTACACTTCCTTGACCATGGTCATGACCAGCTTGATTTTGGGCTCAAAATTAGCTATTTTGATCCAAATTTTGATCCTAAATGATCAATTTTGATCATGTGAAAATCATTCAAGATGCAAAGAAGATCTTCACTCATGCAAAAAAATTTTTGATCTTGCGGAAAATGCCTATGTTTTGTGTGGGAAAATGAAAAACTTTTTTGCAGCCTGTTGTGATGTGATCCTGAATATTTTTTCGCAAGAGCAGTGATCCTTTATGTGATTTTTTTCTTGAATGTGTGAAAATGCCTATGTTTTGTGTATAAAAATAAAGAACTTTTTTCAAAACTAAAAAACTTTTTGATCATGCATGATCATGCGACATCATGTGAAAATTTTTTTGATCATGCGAAAAATGTCTATGTTTTGTGTGTGAAAATGAAGAACTTTTTTCAAAACTGAAGAACTTTGAAAAACTTTGAAGGCCTATTTTGCGAAAAAGAAATTTGCATTTGCAAGAAATGCCTATGTTTTGTATGTGAAAATAAAAGACTTTTTTACTTTTTTCAGACGCCGTTTATCTGATGTTTCCTGCCTGTGTGAAAACGTCACATCCAACAATAAAACTTGCCAAAAGTTTGGTGCGAGCAAACTTCTGTGTTCGGCATACGCATTTCTGTTTCCGAGTGCACATTCATCAATTATATAAACAGCTGTTCTGGCCATCAGGCGAAAATGTCGATTTTGACATTATTGTAAATTTTAATTCTAAATATCTCGAAATTGGAATTTATTAAAACAGTGAAACTATGCCACAGATTCTTATTGACATACGGTCTTACCATGTCTGCGTTCAAATTCGTCATAAAACGACGTTCTATTTTTGTCGATTTATGAAATTTTAACATATAATCGCGTATTTTACCGAATTCTGCATTTGCAAAAATTTTATTTTGTGTTGCAAATTATCCGTGGGCTATGTCCTTGCCATTTCTGAAGAAATTTCACCTCTAGCTCATCAGGCGAAAAAGTCGATTTTCGACATATTCGTATTTTAATCGAAAATATCTCGAAATTGCAATTTATTAAAACTGCAAAACTATGTCACAAATTCTTATTGACATACGGCCTTACCATTTCTGCATTCACATTCGTCAATAAATGACGTTCTATTTTTGTCAATTTACGAAATTTTGACGAATAATCGCGTTTTTCTACTAAATTCCACATTTGGAAAAAATTTCTTTTGTGTTACAAATTATCCGCGGTCTATGCTCTTTCCATTCCTGAAATAATTTTGCCGCTAGCGCATCAGGCAAAAAAGTCGATTTTCGGCATTTTCATATTTTAATTGTAAATAACTCGAAAATGCGAAATTAGCAACAGAAACGGACATCGGATCCGTACTCAGCGACCTTGACTCTACTTGACCACATATGCCACATATCCTACTTTTGTGCGACGGACAGACACACAGACATTGTCATCCGTATATGTACATATGCTGCATCCGGACGGCGCAATCCTCCAGAATGTGCAATATTGCACGATCTGGAGGGGTGCCCCTCCAAACTGCGCAATATGGCGCGTTCTGGAGGGCAGCCCCTCCAGAATGTGCAATCAGCTCCTAGAACGTTGAATTCTTTAACTTTTACCGTATAATTCTTTTGCCAGGAAGTTGTTTCCTTCCATATCAGGCTATGCTTAGGCTCGCCCTGCGCCCAGAGACGGATCACAAGAGTCTAGTCGGCGTCGCAGTCTGGCGGGTCGAAGCTTAGGCTTAACGCGACCGGTGACCGACTTCAGGGCGCGCGGAGCGCGCCCTGAAGTTGGTGGTCGCGCTAAGCCTCAGTTTTCGACCCGCCAGGCGCGACGTCGACAGAGTTTTAGTGCTAACTGTAAGTGGGATGAACACTCCTCCATCTAATTCACCTCCTGCTCAGGCCTGCTGAGCCCCGCCGAACAGAGATTGCGCGGTTTGAGGGCCCGCCCTCCAGGACGCGCCATATTGCGTAGTCTGGAGGGAAACCCTCCAGATTGCGCAATCTGGCTGGATTGCGGAAAGTGGATGCAACATATACACTTCGCCGCGCTGAGGCGCGGCGAAAAAGTACAAGTTGAGGTTCTGGTAAGCATAGGGTTATGGAGTCGTTAAGGATAATACGCCGGCCAGCGTTTAGTAACACTACTACTAAAGCAAGAGAATTCAATGTAGGAATGCCCTAAGGGTCAGTAAAGGTATATGTTTGACAGCTCGCATGCTAAAGCCAGGGAATACGCACATCACATCGCTTGAAAAAGTAAGAGAACAAGGGGTATTCTTGCACAAAGTATTTCCTTCAAATGATAGAACTCAACATATATTCAGTTTTCGCGCTAGCAATCATTGAACTGACAACTGACGGTTTGGAAAACTGACTATATGTTGAGTTCTATCATTTGAAGGAAATACTTTCTGCAAGAATACTCCTTGTTCTCTTACCTTTTCAAGCGACGTGGTGTGCGTATTCCCTGGCTTTTGCATGCGAGCTGTCAAACATATAACTTTTACTGCCCCTTAAGGCATTTTTTCGCTCGGCCTCAGCCGAGCGAACCCTATCAAGAGCTCGGCGTGCGTACGTGCGTACGTACGTGCGTACGTACGTGCGTGCGTGCGTATGTCACGCTCGCTTCGCGCTTAATAACTCGTTCGTCTGACGTCGTAGGGTGGAGTTTGAGACATCGTCGAGTAGCCTGCGGACTCCTCTAGCCACCTGAGTGGTTGAAACCAAAATAAGTTTTCAAACTCGCGCGCTACAGTATCCCAAAGTGGGGTCCATTTTAAGACAAAAGTTGACCGAAGCTAGTCAAATCGCATATCAAAGTGAAGCGCTCGAGCTCCTGAGCACGAATCCGACAACAAATCGTTTCAAAAGTTTAAACTGAGAGCTACAGTAACCAAAACGCGTCGAAAACTGGAATCGACAGGCTTGCTTCGGGCTTAATAACTCGCTTGTCTGACGTCGCTGAGTTGAGTTCGACACATCGACGGGTAGCCCTCGGACTACTCTCGCCATCTGAGTGTTCAAAACTGAAATAAGTTTTCAAACTCGCGCGCTACAGTATCCCAAAGTGGAGTCCGTTTTAAGACAAAAGTTGACCGCAGCTAGTCAAATCGCATAATTATCAAAGTGAAGCGCTCGAGCTCCTGAGCACGAATCCGACAACAAAAAGTTTCAAAAGTTTAAACAGAGAGCTACAGTAACCAAAACGCGTCGAAAACTGGAAACGACACGCTTGCTTCGGGCTTAATAACTCGCTTGTCTGACGTCGCTGGGTTGAGTTCGACACATCGACGGGTAGCCCTCGGACTACTCTCGCGAACTGCGACGTCGAAATATTAACAAGTTTTGAAAATTGCGCGCTACAGTATCCCAAAGTAGGGTCCGCGAAAAGTCGAAACTTCATCGAACGTAGTCGAATCGCATATCAAAATGAAGCGCTCGACCTCCTAAGCACGACTCCTACAACAAAAAGTTTCAAAAGTTTAAACAGAGGGCTACAGTAGCCAAAACGCGTCAGAAACTGCATATTTTGGTTAGTTATATCTTGGCACTCATGCGTTGCAGAGCGGCGGTCTTGACATCACTGAAGAGCTCACTGCAAGCCAACATCAAATAAAGCTCACAATTAACCTGTAGTTTTGCGTTTGATTCCAGTGTCTTTTTTTAAATTCAGTCTGAAAACATAATTTCTTGGTGTAATGAATTAAACTCGAGCGATACCAATGTTGCGTAGCAAGACCACTCCGAAAAGTGCAGTCGCGAGGATAAATTTTTTTAGCAGACAAAGTAAAGTTGTTCGTAAGACAAGGGTTTAAAAAAACAAAAGTATTTCTTTAGGAATGACCGTTCAACAACTGCCTTAACGTAAGCTTTCAAACAGTCGAATAGATGCCGCTCTGCAACGTAAGACGAGCGAGTTAGGGCCGATTTGCTGTTTCAACCTTTGAGTTACTGTAGCTCGCGAAATTCAAACTTTCGAATCTCGACTTCTCTAAAAGGAATGATCAGTGTGCCGAAACCTATTCAACCTGCTCAAGATCGTCTCTCTACGACGGAAGACGAGCGAGTTAGAGAAGTTTTGCATTTTGAACCATTGGGTTACTGTAGCTCGCGATATTCAAACTTTTGAGTTTCGATCAATCGAAGAACAAATGATCAGTGGGTCGAGAGCTATCCAACAAACTCAAGATCGTCTCTCTACGACGCACGCTGAGCGAGGTAGAGCGATTTCTGTGTAACGCGAGAATGTCGCTTTTCGTGTTGCGTGTTTGCGTAATTTAGAAAATGTTTTATGCCAAACGAAAGACCGCGTCAAGACTTTTTAGTAGACTTATCGCGCGCCGCTCTACGACGTAGGACGAGCGAGTTAGAGCCGCTTTGCTGTTTCAACCTTTGAGTTACTGTAGCTCGCGAAATTCAAACTTTTGAATATCGACTTCTCTTAACGGAATGATCAGTGTGCCGAAACGTATTCAACGACCTCAAGATCGTCTCTCTACGACATAAGACGAGCGAGTTAGAGAAGTTTTTCGTTTTGAACCTTTGGGTTACTGTAGCGCGCGAAATTCAAACTTTTGGGTTTCGACCAATAGAAGAACAAATGATCAGTGAGTCGAGAGCTATCCAACCAACTTAAGACCGTCTCTCTACGACGCACGCTGAGTGAGTTAGAGCGATTTCTGTGTCAAAAACGCGAGAATGTCGCTTTTCGTGTTGCGTGTTTGCGTAATTAAGAAAATTTGTAATGCCAAACGAAAGTGCACGTCGAGACCTTTCAGTTGACCTATCGCACGCCGCTCTACGACGTAAGACGAGCGAGTTAGCGCCGTTTTAAGTTTCGACCTTCGGGTTACTGTAACTCGCGAAATTCAAACTTTTGAATTTCGAAACCTCCTAGCGCAATTCTCAGTGAGTCGAGACCTATCCATAAAGTCCAAGATCGCCTTCCTACGACTTTCCAACGCCGAGATCTGAGAGCGTACCGAACGCACGGACGCACGGACGCACGGACGCCGAGCTCTCGTAGGGGTTCGCCCGGCTGAGGCCGGGCGAAATAATTCAAAGCTCAAAACCACTCCGCTTTTTAAAAGAGACTTGTTACATTGAATATGACATATGTGGTCAAGTAGAGTCAAGGTCGCTGAGTACGGATCCAGTGTCCGTTCCTGCTGCTAATTTCGCATTTTCGAGATATTCGCAATTAGAATTCCGAAATGTCGAAAACCGACTTATTCGTCTGATGAGCTAGCGGCGAAATTTCTTCAGAAATGGAAAGAGCATAGACGGCGGATAATTTGTGACACAACGGATTTTTTGCAAATTTAGAATTTAATAGAAATACGTGATTATTTGTCAGAATTCCATAAATTGACACAAATCGAACGTCAGTTATTGACGAGTGTGAATGCAGAAATGGATAGGTCGTACACCAATAAGAATTTGTGACATCTTTTACAGTTTCGAAAAAGTGCAATTTAGGGATATTTACAATTAAAATACGAAAATGTCGAAAATCGACTTTTTCACCTGGTGAACTAGCGACGAAATCTTTCAGAAATGGAAAGAGCATAGACCGCGAATAATCTGTGACACAAAAGAGATTCTTGCAAATGTGGAATTTAATAGAAATACGCGATTATTTGTCAAAATTCCTTTTAATTGAGACAAATTGAACGTCATTTATTGACGAATGTGAATGTAGAAATGGATAGGTCGTACGCCAATACGAATTTGTGACATAGTTTTGCAGTTTCGAAGCAGTGCAGTTTGGAAATATTTACAATTAAAATACGAAAATGTCGAAATTTCTTCAGAAGTGGCAAGCGCATTGACAACGGATAATTAGTACAACATGAGCAAGTTTTTGCAAATGTTAAATTTGACAGAAATTTTCAAGATTTGATAGAAATGAAAAAATTCTGTAATTCCATATTACCAAAACTGTTGGTCATTGATGAATGTCAACGCAGAAATACGCACACCAAACGGAATTCTTGGTAGAGAACGACTGCACCAAACATTTGGCAAGTTTTTTTGTTCGATGTGGCATATTCACACAGGTATAAAACTTCAGATGAACAGTGTCGTATCATGCCGATAACTTAGGTGTAGCGAACGCGGCGATATCACTGAGCTTTAGATCAGCTGTACAGGCAACCGTATCGTGTGAATAGCTGCACTTGGTTTGTGGTACACGTTCTCAAGATGTCTTCTCTAGATACGGCTAACGATGTGTACAAAGTTCACTAGGTATACTGTTCACCAAGGTTTGACAGGCACATTGTATACGTTGAACTTTTTTCGCTCGGCCTCAGCCGAGCGAACCCTATCAAGAGCTCTGCGTGCGTGCGTGTGTGCGTACGTACGTGCGTGCGTGCGTGCGTACGTCACGCTCGCTTCGGGCTTAATAACTCGCTCGTCCGGCGTCGTAGGGTGGAGTTTGAGACATCGTCGAGTAGCCTGCGGACTCCTCTCGCCGTCTGAATGGTCGAAACCAAAATAAGTTTTCAAAATCGCGCGCTACAGTAGCTCAAAGTAGGGTCCATTTTAAGACAAAAGTTGACCGAACCTAGTCAGATTGCATATCAAAATGAAGCGCTCGAGCTCCTGAGCAAGAATCCGACAACCAAAAGTTTCAAAAGGTCAATGAGAGGGCTACAGTAACCAAAACGCGTCGAAAACTGGAAACTACACCCTTGCTTCGGGCTTAATAACTCGCTTGTCTGACGTCGCTGAGTTGAGTTCGACACATCGACGGGTGTAGCCTTGGGACTACTCTCGCCATCTGAGTGTTCAAAACTTAAATAAGTTTCCAAACTCGCGCGCTACAGTATCCCAAAGTGGGGTCCATTTTACGACAAAAGTTGACCGAAGCTAGTCAAATCGCATATCAAAGTGAAGCGCTCGAGCTCCTGAGCACGAATCCGACAACAAAAAGTTTCAAAAGTTTAACTAGAGAGCTACAGTATCCAAAACGCGTCGAAAACTAGAAACGACACGCTTGCTTCGGGCTTAGTAACTCTCTTGTCTGACGTCGCTGAGTTGAGTTCGACACATCGACGAGTAGCCCTCGGACTTCTCTCACGAACTGTGACTTCGACATAATAGCAAGTTTTAAAGATTGCGCGCTACAGTATCCCAAAGTGAGGTCCGCGAAAAGTCAAAGCTTCATCGAACCTAGTGTAATCGCAAATCAAAATGAAGCGCTCGACCTCCTGAGCACGAATCCGACAACAAAAAGTTTCCAAAGTTTAAACAGAGGGCTACAGTAACCAAAACGCGATGAAAACTGCAGGTTTTGGTTTGTTATACCTAGCCGATTAAAAGGTCCATCAACCCAATATGGCCACAAGGGTTCATTGCAGGGCCATATGAGGCGACACAGAGTCCGAGTCTATGCGTTCCGTCTGATTGGAAGTCCATCCGGGATGGACTTTTTCAAATCATATAAAACGCCTATGCCATATGAGGGGACACAGAAAATGTCTGTGAGATATCATCGCTGCTGGGATGTTACCTTTGCTTCGTCAGAGCTAGTGCTGTTTCTCTTGTGTTTGTGTGATTTTGTCCATCTACTTCTTCCTAATTCGTCCTAATTAACAAGCTGTGTGTGTAAAAAGTTCAACCTATACTTTGTGTCTGTCAAATTTTGGCGAACAGTATAGTGAACTTTGTACACATCGTTAGCCGCATCTGGAGAAAGTGTCTTGAGAATGTGTACCTTAATGCCAAGTGCAGCTATCCCCACGATACGGTTGTCTGTACAGCTGATCTAAAGCTCAGTGATATCGCCGCGTTCGCTATATGTTATCGGCATGATACGACGCCGTTTATCTAATGTTTCTTACCTGCGTGAAAACGCCACATCCAGCAAAAAAACTTGCCAACAGTTTGGTGCGGGCGAATTCCTGTGTTCAGCGTACGCTTTTCTGTTTCCGAGTGCACATTCATCAATAAACAGCTGTTCTGGACATCAGACGAAAATCTCGGTTTTGACATTTTTAAATTTTAATTATAAATATCTCGAAATTGAAATTTATTAAAACTGTGAAACTATGTCACAAATTCTTATTGGCATACGGCCTTACCATTTCTGCGTTCAAATTCGTCAGAGAACGACGTTCTATTTTGTTGGTTTATGGAATTTTGAAAAATAATCACGTATTTCTATTACATTCCATATTTGCAAAAAAATTCTCTTGCGTTACAAATTATCCGCAGTCTATTCTCTTTCCGTTTCTGAAGAAATTTCGCCGCTATATCATCAGGTGAAAAAGTCGATTTATGACATTTGCATATTTTGATTGAAAATATCTCGAAATTGCAATTTTTAAAAACTGCAAAACTATGTCACACATTCTTATTGGCATACGACCTTTCCATTTCTGCATTCACATTCGTCAATAAATGGCGTTGTATTTTAGTCAATTTGCGAAATTTTGGCAATTTATCGCGTATTTCTATAAAATTCCACATTTGAAAAAAATTCTTTTGTGTTACAAATTATCCGCGACCTATGTCCTTTACATTTCTGAAGAAATTTCGCGGCTAGCGCATCAGACGAAAAAGTCAATTTTCGACATTTTCGAAATTTAATTGCGAATATCTCGAAAATGCGAAATTAGCAACAGAAACGGACATCGGATCCGTACTCAGCGACATCGACTCTACTTGACCACATATGCCACATATCTAACTTCGGTGCCACGGACGGACACACACACGGACAGACAGACAGACAGACAGACAGACAGACATTGTCATCCGTATATATACACCTCGCCGCGCTGAGGCGCGGCGAAAAAAACAGCTAGGAAAAATCCCTCAAAACTTGTGTCACAGACTTGCACAAAGCCCTACTCAAGGAACTGGCATTGCCTGGGGAGCCCATGACCCACACCTATCTCCCAGTCCCCTGCAGAGTTCCCAGACAACTGAACTCTGTAGCCGAATCCCCTTAGAAACTAAAACGACAGAAATTGCTTTAGTTCAAAAGCAGCTGGGGAAATCCTTCAAAGCTTGCATCACAGACTTGCATAAAGGTCTACTCAAGGAACTGGCATGGCCCGGTTAGCCCATGACCCATAGGTGTGCTCCCAATCACCTGCAGAGTTCCCAGACAACTGAACTCTGCAGCCGAATCCCCTTAGAAACTAAAGCGACAGAAATTGCTTCAGCTTAAAAGCAGCTGAGAGAAATTCTTCAAAGCTTGCATCACAGACTTGAACAACAGTCTACTCAAAGGGCTGGCATGGCCCGGGGAGCCCACGACCCATATTTATATGCTCCCACCAGACCCCTGCAGGTTCTACAGGACAACTGAACTCTGCAGCTGACTCCCCTTAGAAACTGAAGCAACAGAAATTGCTTTAGCTCAAAAGCAGCTGGGAGAAATCCTTCAAAGCTTCCATCACAGACTTGCACAAAAGTCTACTCAAGGAACCTGCATGGCCAGGGGAGCCCATGACTGACACCTATTCTCCCAGCCCCCTGCAGAGTCCCACTGGAAAACTGAACTCTGCAGCCGACCCCCCTTAGGCCATTAGAAACTGAAGTGACAGAAATTGCTTCACTTCAAAAGCAGCTGGGAGAAATCCTTCAAAGCTTGCATCACAGACTTGCACAAAGGTCTACTCAAGGGACTGGCATGGCCCAGGGTGCCCATGACCCATACATATGCTCCCAACCACTTGTAGAGTCCCAATGATCAACTGAACAGTGCAGCTGACTCCCCTTAGAAACTGAAGTGACAGAAATTGCTTCAATTCAAAAGCAGTAGAGAGAAATCCTTCAAAGCTTGCATCACAGACTTGCACAAAGGTCCATTCAAAAGGCTGGCATGGCCCGGGAAGCCCATGACCCACGCCTATCTCCCAATCTCCTGCAGAGTTCCCAGACAACTGAACTCTGCAGCCGAATCCCCTTAGAAACTGAAGTGACAGAAATTGCTTCACTTCAAAAGCAGCTGGGAGAAATCCTTCAAAGCTTGCATCACAGACTTGCACAAAGGTCTACTCAAGGGATTGGTATGGCCCAGGGTGCCCATGACCCACACCTATCTCCCAATCCCCTGCAGAGTTCCCAGACAACTGAACTCTGCAGCCGAATCCCCTTAGAAATTGAAGTGACAGAAATTGCTTCAATTCAAAAGCAGTAGAGAGAAATCCTTCAAAGCTTGCATCACAGACTTGCACAAAGGCCCAATCAAAAGTCTGGCATGGCCCGGGGAGCCCATGACCCACACCTATCTCCCAATCCCCTGCAGAGTTCCCAGACAACTGAACTCTGCAGCCGAATCCCCTTAGAAACTGAAGTGACAGAAATTGTTTCACTTTAAAAGCAGCTGGGAGAAATCCTTTAAAGCTTGCATCACAGACTTGCACAAAGGTCTACTCAAGGGACTGGCATGGCCCAGGGTGCCCATGACTATGCTCCCAACCCTTTGTAGAGTCCCAATGATCAACTGAACAGTGCAGTGGACTCCCCTTAGAAATTGAAGTGACAGAAATTGCTCCAATTCAAAATCAGTAGAGAGAAATCCTTCAAAGCTTGCATCACAGATTTGCACAAAGGTCCAATCAAAAGGCTGGTATGGCCCGGGGAGCCCATGACCCACACCTATCTCCCAATCCCCTGCAGAGTTCCCAGACAACTGAACTCTGCAGCCGAATCCCTTAGAAACTGAAGTGACAGAAATTGCTTCACTTCAAAAGCAGTTGGGAGAAATCCTTCAAAGCTTGCATCACAGACTTGCACAAAGGTCTACTCAAGGGACTGGCATGGCCCAGGGTGCCCATGACCCATACATATGCTCCCAACCACTTGTAGAGTCCCAATGATCAACTGAACAGTGCAGCAGACTCCCCTTAGAAACTGAAGTGACAGAAATTGCTTCAATTCAAAAGCAGTAGAGAGAAATCCTTCAAAGCTTGCATCACAGACTTGCACAAAGGTCTACTCAAGGAACTGGCATGGCCCGGTTAGCCCATGACCCATAGGTGTGCTCCCAATCACCTGCAGAGTTCCCAGACAACTGAACTCTGCAGCCGAATCCCCTTAGAAACTAAAGCGACAGAAATTGCTTCAGCTTAAAAGCAGCTGAGAGAAATTCTTCAAAGCTTGCATCACAGACTTGAACAACAGTCTACTCAAAGGGCTGGCATGGCCCGGGGAGCCCACGACCCATATTTATATGCTCCCACCAGACCCCTGCAGGTTCTACAGGACAACTGAACTCTGCAGCTGACTCCCCTTAGAAACTGAAGCAACAGAAATTGCTTTAGCTCAAAAGCAGCTGGGAGAAATCCTTCAAAGCTTCCATCACAGACTTGCATAAAGGTCTACTCAAGGAACTGGCATGGCCCGGTTAGCCCATGACCCATAGGTGTGCTCCCAATCACCTGCAGAGTTCCCAGACAACTGAACTCTGCAGCCGAATCCCCTTAGAAACTAAAGCGACAGAAATTGCTTCAGCTCAAAAGCAGCTGAGAGAAATTCTTCAAAGCTTGCATCACAGACTTGAACAACAGTCTACTCAAAGGGCTGGCATGGCCCGGGGAGCCCACGACCCATATTTATATGCTCCCACCAGACCCCTGCAGGTTCTACAGGACAACTGAACTCTGCAGCTGACTCCCCTTAGAAACTGAAGCAACAGAAATTGCTTTAGCTCAAAAGCAGCTGGGAGAAATCCTTCAAAGCTTCCATCACAGACTTGCACAAAAGTCTACTCAAGGAACCTGCATGGCCAGGGGAGCCCATGACTGACACCTATTCTCCCAGCCCCCTGCAGAGTCCCACTGGAAAACTGAACTCTGCAGCCGACCCCCCTTAGGCCATTAGAAACTGAAGTGACAGAAATTGCTTCACTTCAAAAGCAGCTGGGAGAAATCCTTCAAAGCTTGCATCACAGACTTGCACAAAGGTCTACTCAAGGGACTGGCATGGCCCAGGGTGCCCATGACCCATACATATGCTCCCAACCACTTGTAGAGTCCCAATGATCAACTGAACAGTGCAGCTGACTCCCCTTAGAAACTGAAGTGACAGAAATTGCTTCAATTCAAAAGCAGTAGAGAGAAATCCTTCAAAGCTTGCATCACAGACTTGCACAAAGGTCCATTCAAAAGGCTGGCATGGCCCGGGAAGCCCATGACCCACGCCTATCTCCCAATCTCCTGCAGAGTTCCCAGACAACTGAACTCTGCAGCCGAATCCCCTTAGAAACTGAAGTGACAGAAATTGCTTCACTTCAAAAGCAGCTGGGAGAAATCCTTCAAAGCTTGCATCACAGACTTGCACAAAGGTCTACTCAAGGGATTGGTATGGCCCAGGGTGCCCATGACCCACACCTATCTCCCAATCCCCTGCAGAGTTCCCAGACAACTGAACTCTGCAGCCGAATCCCCTTAGAAATTGAAGTGACAGAAATTGCTTCAATTCAAAAGCAGTAGAGAGAAATCCTTCAAAGCTTGCATCACAGACTTGCACAAAGGCCCAATCAAAAGTCTGGCATGGCCCGGGGAGCCCATGACCCACACCTATCTCCCAATCCCCTGCAGAGTTCCCAGACAACTGAACTCTGCAGCCGAATCCCCTTAGAAACTGAAGTGACAGAAATTGTTTCACTTTAAAAGCAGCTGGGAGAAATCCTTTAAAGCTTGCATCACAGACTTGCACAAAGGTCTACTCAAGGAACTGGCATGGCCCGGTTAGCCCATGACCCATAGGTGTGCTCCCAATCACCTGCAGAGTTCCCAGACAACTGAACTCTGCAGCCGAATCCCCTTAGAAACTAAAGCGACAGAAATTGCTTCAGCTTAAAAGCAGCTGAGAGAAATTCTTCAAAGCTTGCATCACAGACTTGAACAACAGTCTACTCAAAGGGCTGGCATGGCCCAGGGTGCCCATGACTATGCTCCCAACCCTTTGTAGAGTCCCAATGATCAACTGAACAGTGCAGTGGACTCCCCTTAGAAATTGAAGTGACAGAAATTGCTCCAATTCAAAAGCAGTAGAGAGAAATCCTTCAAAGCTTGCATCACAGATTTGCACAAAGGTCCAATCAAAAGGCTGGTATGGCCCGGGGAGCCCATGACCCACACCTATCTCCCAATCCCCTGCAGAGTTCCCAGACAACTGAACTCTGCAGCCGAATCCCTTAGAAACTGAAGTGACAGAAATTGCTTCACTTCAAAAGCAGTTGGGAGAAATCCTTCAAAGCTTGCATCACAGACTTGCACAAAGGTCTACTCAAGGGACTGGCATGGCCCAGGGTGCCCATGACCCATACATATGCTCCCAACCACTTGTAGAGTCCCAATGATCAACTGAACAGTGCAGCAGACTCCCCTTAGAAAATGAAGTCAGAGAAATTGCTTCAATTCAAAAGCAGTAGAGAGAAATCCTTCAAAGCTTGCATCACAGACTTGCACAAAGGTCCAATCAAAAGGCTGGCATGGCCCGGGGAGCCCATGACCCACACCTATCTCCCAATCCCCTGCAGAGTTCCCAGACAACTGAACTCTGCAGCCGAATCCCCTTAGAAACTGAAGTGACAGAAATTGCTTTACTTCAAAAGCAGCTGGGAGAAATCCTTCAAAGCTTGCATCACAGACTTGCACAAAGGTCTACTCAAGGGACTGGCATGGCCCAGGGTGCCCATGACCCATACATATGCTCCCAACCACTTGTAGAGTCCCAATGATCAACTGAACAGTGCAGCGGACTCCCCTTAGAAACTGAAGTGACAGAAATTGCTTCAATTCAAAAGCAGTAGAGAGAAATCCTTCAAAGCTTGCATCACAGACTTGCACAAAGGCCCAATCAAAAGGCTGTCATGGCCAGGGGAGCCCATGACCCACACCTATCTCCCAATCCCCTGCAGAGTTCCCAGACAACTGCACTCTGCAGCCGAATCCCCTTAGAAACTGAAATGACAGAAATTGCTTTAGTTGAAAAGCAGCTGGGGAAATCCTTCAAAGCTTGCATCACAGACTTGCACAAAGGTCTACTCGTGGAACTGGCATGGCCTGGGGAGCCCATGACCCATAGGTATGCTCCCAGCCCCTGCAGAGTCCCACCAGGCAAATAAACTGTGCAGCTGACTCCCCTTAGAAACTGAAGTGACAGAAATTGCTTTACTTCAAAAGCAGCTGGGAGAAATCCTTCAAAGCTTGCATCACAGACTTGCACAAAGGTCTACTCAAGGGACTGGCATGGCCCAGGGTGCCCATGACCCATACATATGCTCCCAACCACTTGTAGAGTCCCAATGATCAACTGAACAGTGCAGCAGACTCCCCTTAGAAACTGAAGTGACAGAAATTGCTTCAATTCAAAAGCAGTAGAGAGAAATCCTTCAAAGCTTGCATCACAGACTTGCACAAAGGTCCAATCAAAAGGCTGGCATGGCCCGGGGAGCCCATGACCCACACCTATCTCCCAATCCCCTGCAGAGTTCCCAGACAACTGAACTCTGCAGCCGAATCCCCTTAGAAACTGAAGTGACAGAAATTGCTTTACTTCAAAAGCAGCTGGGAGAAATCCTTCAAAGCTTGCATCACAGACTTGCACAAAGGTCTACTCAAGGGACTGGCATGGCCCAGGGTGCCCATGACCCATACATATGCTCCCAACCACTTGTAGAGTCCCAATGATCAACTGAACAGTGCAGCGGACTCCCCTTAGAAACTGAAGTGACAGAAATTGCTTCAATTCAAAAGCAGTAGAGAGAAATCCTTCAAAGCTTGCATCACAGACTTGCACAAAGGCCCAATCAAAAGGCTGTCATGGCCAGGGGAGCCCATGACCCACACCTATCTCCCAATCCCCTGCAGAGTTCCCAGACAACTGCACTCTGCAGCCGAATCCCCTTAGAAACTGAAATGACAGAAATTGCTTTAGTTGAAAAGCAGCTGGGGAAATCCTTCAAAGCTTGCATCACAGACTTGCACAAAGGTCTACTCGTGGAACTGGCATGGCCTGGGGAGCCCATGACCCATAGGTATGCTCCCAGCCCCTGCAGAGTCCCACCAGGCAAATAAACTGTGCAGCTGACTCCCCTTAGAAACTGAAGTGACAGAAATTGCTTCAGCTTAAAAGCAGCTGAGAGAAATTCTTCAAAGCTTGCATCACAGACTTGAACAACAGTCTACTCAAAGGGCTGGCATGGCCCAGGGTGCCCATGACTATGCTCCCAACCCGTTGTAGAGTCCCAATGATCAACTGAACAGTGCAGTGGACTCCCCTTAGAAATTGAAGTGACAGAAATTGCTCCAATTCAAAAGCAGTAGAGAGAAATCCTTCAAAGCTTGCATCACAGATTTGCACAAAGGTCCAATCAAAAGGCTGGTATGGCCCGGGGAGCCCATGACCCACACCTATCTCCCAATCCCCTGCAGAGTTCCCAGACAACTGAACTCTGCAGCCGAATCCCTTAGAAACTGAAGTGACAGAAATTGCTTCACTTCAAAAGCAGTTGGGAGAAATCCTTCAAAGCTTGCATCACAGACTTGCACAAAGGTCTACTCAAGGGACTGGCATGGCCCAGGGTGCCCATGACCCATACATATGCTCCCAACCACTTGTAGAGTCCCAATGATCAACTGAACAGTGCAGCAGACTCCCCTTAGAAACTGAAGTGACAGAAATTGCTTCAATTCAAAAGCAGTAGAGAGAAATCCTTCAAAGCTTGCATCACAGACTTGCACAAAGGTCCAATCAAAAGGCTGGCATGGCCCGGGGAGCCCATGACCCACACCTATCTCCCAATCCCCTGCAGAGTTCCCAGACAACTGAACTCTGCAGCCGAATCCCCTTAGAAACTGAAGTGACAGAAATTGCTTTACTTCAAAAGCAGCTGGGAGAAATCCTTCAAAGCTTGCATCACAGACTTGCACAAAGGTCTACTCAAGGGACTGGCATGGCCCAGGGTGCCCATGACCCATACATATGCTCCCAACCACTTGTAGAGTCCCAATGATCAACTGAACAGTGCAGCGGACTCCCCTTAGAAACTGAAGTGACAGAAATTGCTTCAATTCAAAAGCAGTAGAGAGAAATCCTTCAAAGCTTGCATCACAGACTTGCACAAAGGCCCAATCAAAAGGCTGTCATGGCCAGGGGAGCCCATGACCCACACCTATCTCCCAATCCCCTGCAGAGTTCCCAGACAACTGCACTCTGCAGCCGAATCCCCTTAGAAACTGAAATGACAGAAATTGCTTTAGTTGAAAAGCAGCTGGGGAAATCCTTCAAAGCTTGCATCACAGACTTGCACAAAGGTCTACTCGTGGAACTGGCATGGCCTGGGGAGCCCATGACCCATAGGTATGCTCCCAGCCCCTGCAGAGTCCCACCAGGCAAATAAACTGTGCAGCTGACTCCCCTTAGAAACTGAAGTGACAGAAATTGCTTTACTTCAAAAGCAGCTGGGAGAAATCCTTCAAAGCTTGCATCACAGACTTGCACAAAGGTCTACTCAAGGGACTGGCATGGCCCAGGGTGCCCATGACCCATACATATGCTCCCAACCACTTGTAGAGTCCCAATGATCAACTGAACAGTGCAGCAGACTCCCCTTAGAAACTGAAGTGACAGAAATTGCTTCAATTCAAAAGCAGTAGAGAGAAATCCTTCAAAGCTTGCATCACAGACTTGCACAAAGGTCCAATCAAAAGGCTGGCATGGCCCGGGGAGCCCATGACCCACACCTATCTCCCAATCCCCTGCAGAGTTCCCAGACAACTGAACTCTGCAGCCGAATCCCCTTAGAAACTGAAGTGACAGAAATTGCTTTACTTCAAAAGCAGCTGGGAGAAATCCTTCAAAGCTTGCATCACAGACTTGCACAAAGGTCTACTCAAGGGACTGGCATGGCCCAGGGTGCCCATGACCCATACATATGCTCCCAACCACTTGTAGAGTCCCAATGATCAACTGAACAGTGCAGCGGACTCCCCTTAGAAACTGAAGTGACAGAAATTGCTTCAATTCAAAAGCAGTAGAGAGAAATCCTTCAAAGCTTGCATCACAGACTTGCACAAAGGCCCAATCAAAAGGCTGTCATGGCCAGGGGAGCCCATGACCCACACCTATCTCCCAATCCCCTGCAGAGTTCCCAGACAACTGCACTCTGCAGCCGAATCCCCTTAGAAACTGAAATGACAGAAATTGCTTTAGTTGAAAAGCAGCTGGGGAAATCCTTCAAAGCTTGCATCACAGACTTGCACAAAGGTCTACTCGTGGAACTGGCATGGCCTGGGGAGCCCATGACCCATAGGTATGCTCCCAGCCCCTGCAGAGTCCCACCAGGCAAATAAACTGTGCAGCTGACTCCCCTTAGAAACTGAAGTGACAGAAATTGCTTCAGTTCAAATGCAGCTGGGAGAAATCCTTCAAAGCTTGCATCACAGACTTGCACAAAGGTCTTCTCAAGAAACTGGCATGGCCCGGGAAGCCCATGACCCACACCTATGCTCCCAATCCCCTGCAGAGCTCCCAGACAACTGAACTCTTCAGCCGAATCCCCTTAGAAACTGAAGGGACAGAAATTGCTTCAGTTCAAAAGCAGCTGGGAGAAATCCTTCAAAGCTTGCATCACAGACTTGCACAAAGGTCTACTCAAGTAACTGGCATGGCCTGGGAAGCCCACACCTATGCTCCCAGTCCTCTGCAGAGTTCCACCGGACCACAGAGCAAAGAAGAATGGTAGAATGCATGACTGCAGACTGAGTGTCAAATACCAGGCCTGTCAAGCAGTAGTTCAGGCAAGACACCCATGAAGTTGGCATGAATGGCCTATGACTGTTAGCCACACAACAGTATATGTAAGAGATTCTGTACCATTCAAATCTAGCACAACCATACCTTTTGTTTGAGCAAGGAATGGTGGTATGATTGTCAAATGAGTGCCAAATATTGGGCCTGTTGTACAGTTGTCATACACCCATGAGGCCTATGACTGTTAGGCAACAGCAGTGTGTGTCTGAGATTCTATGCTGATACAAAGTATCACAACCATACCTTTTGTATTAGCATGGAATTAAGCCAAAATAGCGTGTGACTGTCGAATGAGTGCCAAATATTAGGCCGGTCATGCAGTTGTGTAGGCTGGAACCCGTGAGGCAGGAATGAATTGCCTATGACTGTTAGGCACAGACAGTATGCGTGTGAGATTCTATGCCGATGCAAAGTACTGCAACCATACCTTTTGCATTAGCATGGAATAAAGCTAAGATAGTGCGTGACTGTCCAATGAGCGCAAAATAATAGGCTTGTCAAACAGTAGATACGCGGTCATGGGCCGAGAGTCTATGTCCCCTATGCGAGGGTTCCAAAAAACCCGGTCTTAGGCAATCATGGAAAAACTCTATGTGCCCTATGAGGCTTTGTCCATCCCATGATTTGTCCATCCAAAAAAGTCCATCCAGGATGGACCTTTTAATCGGCTAGTGTAATCGCAAATCAGAATGAAGCGCTCGACCTCCTGAGCACGAATCCGACAACAAAAAGTTTCCAAAGTTTAAACAGAGGGCTACAGTAACCAAAACGCGATGAAAACTGCAGGTTTTGGTTTGTTATAATCTTGGCACTCGTGTGTTGCGGAGCGGCGGTCTTGACATTGCTGAAGAGCTCACTGCAAGCCGACATCAAATCAAGCTCACAATTAACCTTAGTTTTGCGTTAGATTCCAGTGTCTTTTTTTAAATTCAGTCTGAAAAGATGATTTTGTTAGTGTAAAGAATTAAACCCGAGCGATACCAATGTTGCGTAGCAAGACCACTCCAAAAAGTGTAGTCGCGAGGAGAGTCAAAGGCGCTGCACGAAACCGGAAAATGCCTTGCTTCAATCTCAGTAGAAATTCAAAGCTCAAAACCACTCCGCTTTTTAAAAGAGACTTGTTTTCGCCCGGCCTCAGCCGGGCGAACCCCTACGAGAGCTCTTCGTGCATGTGTGACGAAGCACCCCA
>JASAMZ010007865.1:0-13003 GCA_030248115.1 Linhomoeus sp. GSCO2_2 | reverse complement strand
GTGCAAGTCGCCTAAAAATGTCTCGCCTGTTGCAAGAGTTTGACTTTCCAGTGGGGCACTATCAGGAAATTTGGGACTCCAACTTTGACACCCTGTAACTAGTGGGGTTTGCAGTGAAATCAAACCATTTGTAACACATGTAATGGTATAGTTTTGTGTCTATCGTGTGCAAGTTGCGTTCGTCTAGGTTAACTCACGCAAAAAATATTAAGATTTCCGATTTGATAGATTAAAAAAAACACCCTGTATATCATGTGACTAATTTAATTGTACTTATTTTATGAGGACGAACTAGAGCAGTGTTAGCGGGCTCATGGTTGGTGTTATGTGGGACTGCTTTTAAGATTTCGCTTGCTTTGTTGCATTTTCCTCATCCTAATTTGTTTTGTAGAACCTTCGCGGCCCAATGAAGGAGCGAAAGCGCCACGTGTGGTGGGGTGGCCAGACCAGGGCTGGACACGTCTTCATCTGAATTCTCCGATAAGACGAGCGGTCGCCGAAAGGCCTAGGCCAATGGAGAATCGAATATAAAGTATTTGCAGATTGAAAAGTTTTGTTAGCGTTTCGCTTGTCTCGCTTATTTCGTTCTTTCTCTTTCTCTCTGCCACATATAATCTACGTTTTCGATTTGAAAGACGCTATTTCAAAATTCTGAAACTTGCACTATTTCCCACGAGAATCGCATCATCAGAACGCGTCGAAGCGTCGCTTTTGGCGACCCATTAGCGACACAAAGCGAGCTAACGAGCTTTCTTTCGCCTCGAGGCAAACTGCGTGGGCCCTTGTTTTCAATTAGGAATTAGCCTGTTGAGATCCTCTCTTCAAGAATGTGTGACAAGAGGCCCGCGACTAGTAGGCAAGAGGCCCGCGACTAGTAGGCAAGAGGCCCGCGGGGGCAGGAGGCCCGCGGAGTAGGGGCAAGAGTCCAGCGAGTGGTGAGCTAGAGGCCCGCATTCGCTGAGGGGGCAAGAGGCCCGCGAATAGTAGGCAAGAGGCCCGCAGACGCTGAGGGGGCAAGAGGCCCGCGACTAGTAGGCAAGAGGCCCGCGACTAGTAGGCAAGAGGCCCCGCGGGGGCAGGAGGCCCGCGGAGTAGGGGCAAGAGGCCCGCGAGGGGTGAGCAAGAGGCCCGCAGACGCCGAGGGGGCAAGAGGCCCGCAAGGAAGGAGCAGGAGGCCCGCGGTAGAGGTGCAAGAGGCCCGCGAGGTAGGGGCAAGAGGCCCGCGGTTAAGTTACAAACTGCTTATGAACTTCTGAAGCTCTCCCTTGTATGCAACTACGCCATCACCATGACTTATTGACGATTGCACTGGCGCTCAAGTTTGTTCAATGACGGTATATAGCTGCCTCGTCTTCCAGCCACTCTAAACCTTGAGACGTTTAGTAACTGTTGTGCATAGGGACTGGAGAATAGTTGGTCTGTCACTACCAGTGTGTCCATCCTTCAAAGGGTTTTGGAAATTGTTTGTAGTTGCTTTGTTCCAAGGGCGCTTGGAGAAATTCATTGTTTTGTTGTTGTACAAGCAAAAGCCTTGGAACACTGTTAACAATTCAAGGAACATCGTTCTTAAATTGTTCCAGTCATAATCCTGACGTTCCAGAGCATTGTTCCGACATGTCAGTACGGACACTTCATAAACCATGTGATAGTTTGGTGGCACAAATAAAGCATGGGACTGCCGATAGCACTAGCAGCTATGTATCTAAAACTCAACGCGTTACAAGTATGGATAGTGATTGAATGTATAGAGACTGGGTGTTGTGGCTCCACTGGTGTGTATTTTGCTCCAGGTTATGGTTCTGTAGCGCGTTGGATAGCGTGACAATGATGGTGGTAGTTTTCAGGTTGGTTTTACGTATTGCTTGTTGATTACAAAATAGTTTGATAGTCCAACACCGACTGAACAGAGCGTTCAGTCAAGCTTGCTTGTAGCATCGCAGGCATGGTTGTAGTAAAACTCAGTTTCAATAATTGAAACTGTAACTCAAGAAAGAATTCTACTGATACTAAAACTGAAACTAAATGCGTCTCTATGGCCACCCCTGATTAGTGACTGTTCTGTTCGTGAATCTGTCTGACTGGGCGTTGTGATTGGGAGGTCGTAGTTTGGGACGAACATGTTTACATAAGTAATGCAACTCGAAACATTCTCAAAGTTGCGCACATACATAGGTACACGAATTGGATGGAGAGCCTTTCGGCAGCGCGGGGCTCTTGCTCACCCTTTGCGGGCCTCTTGCACCTTTACCGCGGGCCTCTTGCACCTTTACCGCGGGCCTCTTGCCCCTACCTTGCGGGCCTCTTGCCCCCGCGGGCCTCTTGCGCTTATGCCGCGGGCCTGTTCCCCCCTCCATCGCGGGCCTCTTGCCCCCTCCGCGTCTGCGGTCCTCCGGCCCCTGCGGGCCTCTTGGCCAACTACGCCTCTCTTGCGTCGACGAAGGCAGCTCACATGAGTCTTCTCTGTATGGGTTTTGATGTGTGAATTGTGAAGGGTAAGAGTTTTGGGTTATGTTGGGTGTCGTAGTAGAAAGTTGAGCATTTCTTCGGGGAGTTTCGCCGCAGTTACTCGAGTTTCCAAAGAAAGTTTGTGCATATTTGGTCAATCGATGCCTGTAAGGCGCATTGGTGGGTACTGATCCACAAATGGATCAGGAATGTTCGCCGCAGGTTCACTTTGGAATGAAGAGGGTCTAAATGGGACGACGCCCATTTCTTGTGGGTCACAAATGCGGACGTGTACGGCACTGTTGCTGTAGATTGCAGAACCGCACAGTAATCGCAATTGCCACATTCCGTTTTAGATCAAATAGGTGGCAAAAACAACCGTTGCCCGACACATCCATGGAAAAGCCTTGCTAAATACACGCCATTTAAAAATGTCGAAATGTGTCATATTAGACAAAACCTTAAAAATATCACTAATTTCTTCAATTCCAAAATCTGAAACTACTTGCTAAATTTTTGGCAGGCTATGCTCGATACATCCCTGCAAAGAAATTTTGAAATTTAGGCTGTTTTAAATTGTCGAAACTTGGCAATTTTGACAATACCCTTGAAAATATCCCTAATATCTTGAATGCTAAAATCTGAAACTGGTTCCTAATTACTTCACATACTACAGCCGATACATTCACGCAAAGATATTTTGAAGTTCAAGCCGCTTGAAATTGCTGAAATTTGGTAATTTTGGCAAAAACCTTGAAAAAAAAACCCTAAATTCGTTAATTATAAAATCAAAAACTATTTGCTAAATACTTGGCAGACTATGCTCGATACATCCGTGCAAAAAAGTTTTTAAATTTATGCTGTTTGAAATTGTCGAAATTTGGGAATTTTGACAATACCCTTAAAAATATTCCTGATTTCGTTCATTATAAAATCTGAAACTATTTGCTAAATACTTGGCAGACAATGCCCGACACAACCATGCAAATACATTTTGATGTTTAAGCCGTTTCAAACGGTTGTCGATATTTGGGCATTCTAACAATACCCTTGAAAATATCCCTAATTTCGTTAATTATAAAATCAGAAACTATTTGCTAAATACTTGACATACTATGCCCAATACATCAACGCAAAGATATTGTTAAATTTAAGCTGTTTGAAATTGTCGAAATTTGGGAATTTGGATAAAACCCTTAAAAATATCCCCAATTTCGTTCATTATAAAATTTAAAACTATTTGCTAAATACTTGGCTGACTATGCTCGATACATCCGTGCAAAGAAATTCTGAAATTTAAGCCGTCTGAAATTGTCGAAATTTGGGTATTCTGGCAAAACCCTTGAAATATCCCAAATTTCGCTAATTATAATCTCTGAAACTACTTGCTAAATACTTGGCGGACTATGCTTGACACATCCACGCAAAGAAGTTTTGAAATATAAGCTGTTTGAAGTTGCCGAAATTTGGGAATTTTGACAAAATCCTTGAAAATATCCCTAATTTCGTAAATTTTAAAATTTGAAACTATGTCACAAATTCATCGCGTCTTATGCCCTTTCCATTTCAGCAAAAACTTTGCCGATACGACTTGTAAATAAAAGTGTCATTTTTGACATTTTTGTATTTTAATTGTAAATATCTCGAAATAGCTAAATTAGCAACAGAAACGGACATCGACACGTTACTCAGCGCATTCGACTCCATTGGGTGGCACTAACCGTCACGTCTAGTTTTGTGACACACACAGACACACAGACACACAGACAGACAGAAACACGAACAGACAATAGCGTCCGTATATATGTATACTCGCCGCCCTGGGGGGCGGCGAAATAACAATTAAGCTTAAAGAGAAAGAGTAGAGTTAAGCTTTAATTAAGTAAGCTAGAATACTGTCAGTGCCGTAACCCTCTACGAACGATTGGACACATGTGTCTAAAGCGGCCTGGGGCACCTGAGGTTACCAGATGTCCCAGGTTACCTGAAGTTAGGTACGTAACCTCTGGCGAAGGGTAGCGAACGCAAGGAGGCGCCAACAGGTTTCGCTCCACTAAGCCGATTTCCGCCAAATTTAAAATTTGATATATTTGTGGTATTATTCCATAGTGTGCCGAAAAATAAATATAGTGATAAATCCGTCCTTGCCTTCGCTGCCTTCCGCTGGAGATTACGTAACTCCAAGTAACCTAAGACATCCGGCAACCTGGAGGCTACGTAACTCCAGTATTGTTCGTAAAGGGTTGTAAATGAATGAAATCACTGCGCAGACGTGCAGTTCAATCGAGCGTACAGTACGAGTACCGTATAAATAAAGTGGCGTATTCTTTAATGAATGTTTTGACAATCTTTCAAGAGGCACCATCAGTGGCTCGAACAGGCTGCTGCGCTTGACCCGTCCATAAACCGGCTGATCCACGATATTTTCATTGCGGTGTATCGAAGCGCATTCCAAAACACTTATACCAACGCCAAGAACTAACAGCATCGTAACAAACCCCTTTACGAACGCCATCCCAGTAGCTGTAACTCTGTTTTGCAGTTCGAGAAATCACACTTTCCGCATGAAAACTTGTTGCTTATATAGACGCAATGTCAAAGCTGACTGACTGGGCGAATGGTGTGGCGTGATTAAGAGTGGTCACGCAACATCCTGCCTTCTCAACCGTAAATACCCTAGAACCTCCAATAAGCGACTCCTCTCCAATAAACGCCTCCTCTCAACTCAATAAGAGATCACTCCCCAGTAAGCGCCCCCCCCCCCCCCCCCCCAAGAGACCCCTCTCCAATAGGCCACCTCCATCCAATAAGCCACCCCCTAGAGCGGCAGTTGATATAGTACTCGACCAGGTCGGCACATTAGCACACACGGCACAATAGTCAGCACAATAGCAGCGCTTGTTGGGGTGTAGTTGGAGTGACTAATCGGCCAGAGTACGGTAAGAGACGGATATTATATAGAAATCTCAAACAGAATAAACACTCTATTATGACTTCGGTGGTTGCCATTTGGTTACTTGACTATCGGTAACAGCTTTCTGTACCTGCTACCTACTGTTAAGTCGTAGGGTGCTTTGGAAAAATCGGCAACAAAACATGATATAGGGTAGGCAATCTACAGTGTAGTGTCTCTCGATCAAATTTTGTATTCGCGCCGCCGCCGCTGGTCCTTAATCGAACGACTACTGTATCACTCTCCATTTCAATGGGATTCTATTCTAGCACACGCAATGCCTGGGAAACTCATCAGTGTCGCATGATCAGAATCGATATCGGTAGATCCCATAGCTTCTTTTGTCGTCGCTAATCGGTTCCCCTTTCTGGCTGTCTTCGTCGGCGAAGGCATTGTTCCCCCCTCGTTTCCACCAACCGTGGTCCTATTAGGGGTTGATTAAGTGCATAACTGGTGCGATCCATTTATTTCCGTAAGTAGGCTAGTCCATAAATCGGTGTATCGCGCACCACGTTTGAGCTTCTCTTGGAAAGCAGTGGCTGTTACAGTTTGACAACCTGCATTTTGGTTTACATGTGCACTGAGCTTGATTTGGGAAGCGAATGCTTTATCAAGAAGAAATGAATCAAGATCATTATCATTCAAAATTATCAAGAAGAAATGAAAGAAATTGTTTTGCAAGAGACTGATCAAAATATCACAACCAAAGGCGTATTCTCCTCAAATCGCAACTTGTAGCCTCACGCGTACGTAATGCACCTAAAACTGTAGCCCACGTCAACAATATGCGCAAAGCAAAACCGTGCGAGCAAATTTTGCCCAGAAATTCGAACATCGAACATACCTCAAAGATGCGCTTCTCGAAAATGCGTTTGTAGGGCCTGATGGGGCCTAGTCGAGCCGCGTCGCCCGTCGACCATTCGAAGCTTGCCATTGCGACGACGACGACGATTACCAATAGAGCGTATTTCGACATTGTGCCACTTGCGTCAAAACTCGCGTGCACTTTTCTATTGGCTCGGTGCTTCTTTGCAGATTGCAGCTCAGAATGAGACGCGTCAAAATGCGCGCGCCCACTTAAATTCTGCCAATCCCCTTCTCCCCCTTCTTTTGGCCTGGGGGGAAATCAGGCGAACGAACCCTGAGAAAAAAGCCGGCAAGAATTGCCTACTTCCTTCATTCCACCCGCCGCTGGAATGAAGAGCTCAGATTGCTTGGGATGAAAGAAAGACGATCATAGCCCGCTTTGGACACGCGCGAATGGGTCTCAATTTTAGAGGAGGCCGGGATTCTTTTCTCGGTTGGGTATGTGGGTGTGGGGAGAGATAACGAGTCAACAAGTTAGTGGAAGAAGCGGTAAACACGTTCAGTGCTGGATGTGTTCATTGGAAGAGCAAAAGGTGCAGAAGTCGAACCACACTTCAATCTCGTCTAAATCGGCCCTCTTGCAAATGCAAATTTAGGGAAATTGTGCCTGGTTTCTTGCATGCATTGGTGCGCGACACCTCATGGAAAGAACGTCAAACGTCAACAAACCCGTAAATTTTTACTCCTGTTTAACGAAAATTTGGCAGCTACCTACATGTTGGAATCCGTTAATAACCTTTTCAAGAAAACTCGCGTTTTCTCCATATCTATATACACGTGAAAACTTTGTATACCTACTTCGCACGGTGGAATGTGTTGTATGTGTTTTCATTTTTCAACGGCGAAATCAAGAACATGCACAGGCTTGTGCCTTTGTAGTACATATGCACTCTGTGCGTCTACTCTTGTGCGTCATTATCGTGGTTGTCGTCTGTTTATTGACTTGTGTTCAGCGATTGTTGTGCTCATTCTGGATTGTTCTCATTCCTGATGATGGGGCGAGTTCAGCTCCGAAACGTCGAATGAATAAAGAGCTTTACCACCCACTTGTGCGCTCATAGCCGTTGTTCAGCAGTTTGTGCTGTGAGTACTTACAACTACAGAGCGCTATGCGATTCTTTGAGAATGTGTTTTATTTCGCCCGCCCTCAGGCGGGCGACACCATACGAAAGCTCGGCGTGCGTGCGTGCGTCCGTCCGTCCGTCCGTCCGTGCGTACGTAACGCTCTCAGATCTCGGCGTTGGCAAGTCTTAGAGCGGAGATCTTGGGCTCTACGGATAGGTCTCGACTCACTGATCATTCCGCTAAGAGGTTTTGAATTTCAATTTCAAAAGTTTGAATTGCGCGCGCTACAGTACTCCGAAGGTCAAAACGCAAAACGGCTCTAACTCGCTCGTGTTACGTCGTAGAGCGGCAATCGACACGTCAGGTGAAAACTCTCGACGTGTTGATTCATGCGTTTGCAAAAGTTTTTTCAATTACGCAAACACGCACCGCGGAAAACGCCATTCTCGGCATTTTGATGCTAAAATCGCTCTAACGCGCTCAGCTTGTGTCGTCGAGTGACGATCTCGAGCTTTTTGGATAGCTCCCGACTCACTGATCATTTGTTCTCTCATTGGTCGAAACTCAAAAGTTTGAATTTCGCGAGTTACAGTACCTCGAAGGTGCAAAAGCACAAAACGGCTCCAACTCGCTCGTCTTACGTCGTAACTCGTAGGGTGGCAGTCGACACGGCAGGTGAAAGCTCTCAACGTGTTCTTTCATGCGGCTACAAAAGTTTGCTCAATTACGCAAACACGCACGGCCGGAAACGCCATTCTCGGGATTTTGACGCTAAGTTCGCTCTAACTCGCTCAACTCCCGTCGTAGAGAGACGATCTCGAGCTTATTGGAAAGCTCCCGACTCAATGATCATTTGTTCTCCCATTGGTCGAAACTCAAAAGTTTGAATTTCGCGAGTTACAATAACTCGAAAGTGCAAATACACAAAACGGCTCTAACTCGCTCGTCTTACGTCGTAGAGCCGCAATCGACACGTCAGGTGAAAGCTCTCGGCGTGCTCTTTCATGTGGCAGCAATAAATTTTTTAATAACGCAAGCACGCACCGCAGAAAACGCCATTCTCAAGATTTTAGCACTGAGATTTCTCTTTGCTACATGCAGAAGTGCGACACGGTTTGATTGTGTGTGCTCTTTTGTGCTCTGTCAATTGTTTGCCAAAACTTTTACAAGTTTTTGTCACTTTTTTAAAAGCGTTGCTTGAAAGAGGGATGTTCTTGTTCTAAAAGCCAAATCGCGGGCGAAATCAATATTGCTATGCAATACCCTCTTGCGAAGGGGGAGCTCGTGAAGCGGAGCATGCGGGCGATGAACTCTCGCACTCTCTGCAGAAAGAACGCAACTCTTTGCAATGTCAGTCACAACACAAAACTCAACTTTTTAATACCGGAGCTTGTTTGTCTAAGACATCGTGCATGTGTTTAGGTATAATACCGTAAATCCCCCAACAAACTCCTACTCGCCTACGCCCCCGAGGGAAAATGTCGCCGAAGTCGGGAGAGGGAAGGAGGCTAATTGGAGTATTTTTTCGCCGCCCCCCAGGGCGGCGAGTATTTGTACGGACGCTATTGTCCGTTCGTGTTTCCGTGTGTCTGTCCGTCCGTGTGTGTGTGTCACAAAACTAGACATGACGGTTAGTGCCACCCGATGGAGTCGAATGCGCTGAGTAACGTGCCGTTGTCCGTTTCTGTTGCTAATTTCCCTATTTCGAGATATTTACAATTAAAATATGAAAATGTAAAAAATGACACTTTTATTGGCAAGTCGTATCGGCAAAGTTTTTGCTGAAATTGAGAGGGCATAAGACGCGATGAATTTGTGACATAGTTTCGGATTTTAGAATTCACGAAATTAGGGATATTTTCAAGGGTTTTGTCAAAATTCCCAACTTTCGACAATTTCAAACGGCTTAAATTTCAAAACTTCATTGCACCGATGTATCGAGCACAGTCTGCCAAGTACTTAGCAACAAGTTTCAAATTTTATAATTAACGAAATTAGGGATATTTTCAAGTGTTTTGTAAAAATTCCCAAATTTCGACAATTTCAAACGGCATAAATTTCAAAACTTCTTTGCACCGATGTATCGAGCATAGTCTGCCAAGTATTTAGCAAATAGTTTCAGAGATTATAATTAACGAAATTAGGGATATTTTCAAGGGTTTTGTCAAAATTCACAAATTTCGACAATTTCAAACGGCTTAAATTTCAAAACTTCTTTGCACCGATGTATCGAGCATAGTCTGCCAAGTATTTAGCAAATTGTTTCAAATTTTATAATTAACGAAATTAGGGATATTTTCAAGTGTTTTGTAAAAATTCCCAAACTTCGACAATTTCAAACGGCATGAATTTCAAAACTTCTTTGCACCGATGTATCGAGCATAGTCTGCCAAGTATTTAGGAAATAGTTTCAGAGATTATAATTAACGAAATTAGGGATATTTTCAAGGGTTTTGTCAAAATTCCCAAATTTCGACAATTTCAAACCGCTTAAATTTCAAAACTTCTTTGCACCGATGTACCGCGGATAGTCTGCCAAGTATTTAGCAAGTAGTTTCAGATTTTAGAATTCAAGAAATTAAGGATATTTTTAAGGTTTTGTCTAATATAGCAAATTTCGACATTGTCAAATGGGTAGTATGTAGCAAGGTTTTTCTATGGATGTGTCCGGCAACGTTTATTTTTGCCATATATTCGAACTAAAACTGAATGTGGCAATTGTGATTAATGTGCGGTTCTGCAATCTACAGCAACGGTACCGTAGCCGTCCGCATTTGTGACCCAACAGAAAAGGGCGTCGTCCCATTTAGACCCTCTTCATTCCAAAGTGAACCTGCGGCGAACATTCCTGATCCATTTATGGATCAGTACCCACCAATGCGCCTTACAGGCATCGATTGCCCAAGTATGACACAAACTTTCTTTGGAAACTCGAGGTAACTGCGGCGAAACTCCACGAAGAAGTGCTCAACTTTCTATTCTGACACACTATGGAATATACTCCTCAAATGCCCGAAACACTATGCGATGCCAATTAACCATCATCGGGTACCCAGTTTTTACTCTAAGCTTGTTACTTAAACTGAAACTGACACTCATTATCAAGTTTTCCGCGCGCTGCACTCTATTGCAGTTACTCGTCATTCGCTGCAGAACGCGAAGGTTACCCCGCCATTCAGTCGTGCTGCATTGCAGCCGATTAGAATTCTTACGGCTATGTAGCTCGGTCGACTGACATCAAACTCAATCGCCTATCAATCGCTTCAATCGTCAATTTCGTATTGTCACATGGTGTCATTTCACTTCTTGAGATTCTTCATATAGCCCCCAATGCCGCTGTTGCGTCGCTGCTCGATGAAAGGCTCGATGTCTTCTGGAAATTGCCACATGCTTCCGAACAGCGAACGTTTCGCCGTCCACAGCGGCCGCAGTGGTTCGAACTGGTTGGGCTATGTACGAGAAACTTGGATATAGAGAGTTTGTTGCGCGATTACAAATCGGGAAAAGCTTAGACATGAAAAAAGTTCGGACAATTCGGACAGTACCCCTTTGTCCGAACTTTATTCATGTCCGAATATGAATTTATGGGCTTTGTCCGAACGTACCTCTGTCCAAACTTTTCCCGATTTGCAGTAATCAGCGGTCTTGTGACATGGCACTCTACTCAGTCAGAGTTGACGGACAGACACATTTCATTCTTCATTCTACTCAATGATGTATGCAGTGCTTAGCTTGTACCGGCGTTTAATTTGTCATACGCACAACGTTTGAGTAGAGTCTAGAGGTAGAGCATGCTTGCGATACTAGCGAAATGGTATGGTATGAAAAGGTAAATGATAATATATTCACCACGCCTTAGTGTGTAGGTACATAGGTAATTAGACACGTACGCAGGTTGTAAGCAAAGTGTGTAGAATCTTGTCTGCTTGGTTAAAACTCCCTGATTGCTAATCTTTCACTTCGTTGGCAAATTGTATGCAGTTATGAGTCCGCCCGAACCTAACGAGCATGTAGCGTATACTATGCGATTGTCTTGCTACACTTGAGGAAACTATGTTAACATTTACCGACCTTTCCGTTTTCGAACGTCGACATGCCATTCACAGGCTTGGCCGAAATTGCGCCCGCTTGGCAGCACACCACGATTGTTGTGAACACAAGAATCAGAACACTTCTGCACATTGTCCTATGCGTTTGTTAGCAGAGGGAGTTCGGTCAGATGAAACCTGAGGAGAGCTATAATAGGACGTTTCCTGTGGAGCCGCAGGAAGGTTAATCAACGAGACAGATGAAATTTGCCTCAGGCGAAATGGCAGGTCGTCCAATTATTGTCATGCGGCGAGGTACCCACCCTACGTAGGTAGGATTAATGTGGGGGTAATTTTCTTTGTCAGGTTTTCAAGCAGGCAAGAAACCTAACAAAGGGTAGCAAGCAAAGCTAGCGCTGCATTGATATGAATATTATGCTGCTGCGTGCGCGAAACCTTACGCTTCATGTGATCCAGTGCCCTTCTGATCGCTTGATTAGTAGAACTGACATCTCGAAAACAAATGACGCAAGCTCACGTTCCTACAAATCACAAGGCTAGCAACCGCAACGGCCGACAGGCCTGCGTGGCACAAACAAATCATTGATGTCAGTTGACAAGGATTAACTCTTCGTCGGTGAATGGGTCTCCATTGTCGTTGTCGAATTGATGTGAATACACCCTTCTTCCGTCAAAAAGCTTCTTCTTGCGCCAGTACCGATTGGGTGCCCGTCCCTAAAATGAGAAGAATGACGACGACGACAACGACGACGACGACGACGACGACGACGACGACGACAACGACAACGACGACGACGACGACGACGACGACGACGACGACGGCGACGACGACGACGACGACGACGACGACGACGACGACGACGAATCTTCCCTACCTGGTACAGTTGCCGTCTGAAGGGGTGTCCAATTCGGAAACCTTCTGCCTCTTCAGTGTTTGAGAGCAGCACAACGATGGCCACGACGAAAACGGCGCAAGTCGTCGCGTGACGCATCTTTGACAGTGAAATGGTTCTCTGACAAAAAGTCTTGCTGTCTGCAGGGCGCAGGCCAGGTGTAGTTCGCGCAAGAGTATGCTTCTGCGCTGTCGAATGGCAAGCAAGGGCTTTCCGTCTCTGTGGTCGCTCGGCGGTTAACGAGAACCGACAGCCGATTAGAGGGGAGGATGGAGCGTTCCCGGCGGGCCGTCTCTTCGCTCGAGTGGAATGAAAGCGGAAAAGCCATTTCGTTCTCTTTCTTTCGCCGAAACACAAAATGGGCTTGGGAGGGAGAGAGAGGGGCATTGCTTCTACATAATAGGCAAATGGATGGACGGAGCGAGCGAAGCGACAGTCGGACGGGAAACGAAGCGTGCGAAACGGTACTGATGACTGACAAGTTGGCAACTCAGCTACATAATGGACAAGTGTCACTAGAATATGAATGTAAGTGTAGGTAAAACAAGCTGTTTTAAAAAAGTTGAGTTGTTTTATTAATACAGAATGGTTTGTGAGTGTTCTAAAGTGGAAGAGCAAAAGAGTGGATACTTTTGTAAAGTGTTTCGAACCCTTTCCGATATGACGCGCGCCCGCCCGGAGTCCACTATTCATGCGCTACTTCTGGCACGCTCCTTTCTGAGGGGTTCTTG
>JASAMZ010007863.1:0-26167 GCA_030248115.1 Linhomoeus sp. GSCO2_2 | reverse complement strand
TGCAATTTAGAGAACGACTGCACCAAACAGTTGGCAAGTTTTTTTGTTCGATGCGGCGTATTCCCACAGGTATAAAACTTCAGATGAACGGCGTCGTATCATGCCGATACCAGATAGCGAACGCGGCGATATCACTGAGCTTTAGATCAGTTGTACAGACAACCGTATCGTGGTAATAGCTGCATTTGAATTGTGGTACACGTTTTCAAGACACCTTCTCTAGATACAGCAAATTATGCGAATACAATTCACTATACTGTTCACCAAGATTTGACAGACACAAAGTATAGGTTGAACTTTTTACACACACAGCTTGTTTCGCCCGGCCTCAGCCGGGCGAACCCCTACGAGAGCTTATCGTGCGTGCGTGCGTCCGTTCGTTCGTTCGTTCGTTCGTTCGGAACGCTCTCATATCTCGGCGTTGGTAAGTCGTAGGAAGGCGATCTTGGGCTTTATGGATAGCTCTCGACTTACTGGTAATGTTGCAAGAGACTTCGAAATTCAAAAGTTTGAATTGCGCGTGCTACAGTAACCCGAAGGCTCAAACTGAAAACGGCTATTACTCGTTCGTCTTACGTCGTAGAGCGGCGTGCGATAGGTCAACTGAAAGGTCTCGACGTGCGCTTTCGCTTGGCATAAAAATTTTCTTAATTGCGCAAACACGCAACACGAAAAGCGACATTCTTGCGTTTTTAGCGCAGAAATCGCTCTAACTCGCTCAGCGTGCGTCGTAGGAAGACGATCTTGAGTTGGTTGGATAGCTCTCGACTCACTGATCATCTGTTCTTCTATTGGTCGAAACTCAAAAGTTTGAATTTCGGGAACTACAGTAACCCAACGGTTTAAAACGAAAACTTATCTAACTCGCTCGTCTTTCGTCATAGAGAGACGATCTTGAGTTCGCTGAATAGGTTTCGGCACACTGATAATTCCGTTGAGAGAAGTCGAAATTCAAAAGGTTGAATTGCGCGCGCTACAGTAACCCGAGGGCCCAAAACGCAAAACGGCTTTAACACGCTCGTCTTACGCCGTAGAGCGGCGTGCGATAGGTCAACTAAAAGGTCTCGACGTGCTCTTTCACTTGGCGTAAAAATTTGTTAATTACGCAAACACACACCACGAAAAGCGACATTCTCGCGTTTTTAGCATAGAAATCGCTCTAATTCGCTCAGCGTGCGTCGTAGAGAGACGATCTTGAGTTGCTGGATAGCTCTCGATCACTGATGATTTGTTCTTTTTTGATGAAAACTCAAAAGTTTGAATATCGCGAGCTACAGTAACCCAAAAGTTCCAAACGCAAAACTTCTCTAACTCGCTCGTCTTCCGTCGTAGAGAGACGATCTTGAGTTTGTTGAATAGGTTTCGGCACACTAATCATTCCGTTAAGAGAAGTCGAGATTCGAAAGTTTGAATTTCGCGTGCTACAGTTACTCAAAGGTTCAAACAGCAAATCGGCCCTAACTCGCTCGTCTTACGTTGTAGAGCGGCATTCGTTCGACCGTTTGAAAGCTTACGTTGAGGCAGTTGTGGAACGGTCATTCCTAAAGAAATACTTTTGTTTTTTTAAACTCTTGTATTACGAACAACTTTGTCTGCTAAAAAAATTAATCCCGGGTGAAAAAACAGATGCCCCCTTATACGGCATTTGAGAGGTTACGGTAGCCCCCCATGGTGAAGGGTGGGCTTATTCGAGAGGTGCTTATTCGAGGGGTTATGGTAGTTTTCCGCACGGGACCCAAATTGGCGCGAATTCAAATTTCCAGTGCGTATTTTAGTAATTACTGTATGACGTCACTATTTCGAAACAGCACTAGCGACCCCTGTCGTCACTACAGCAGTTACTCCAGTGGTCACTCATGCGGTCACTACACAGGTCACTATAAGGGTCACTACATGGGCCACTATATTGGTCACTACATGGGTCACTACAAGCATCACTACATGGGTCACTCTAGAGGTCACTCCAATGGTCACTACAATTGACACTCCAGTGATCATTCCAAGGGTCACTACAATGGGCACTCCAGTGGTCTGGTCACTACAATGGTCACTACAAAAGGCACTCCTCTGGTCACTCAATAATGACGTCATAGCCCCTATGGGCCTCCTACCCCATGGGCATGGGTATGCGTGTTACATATTTAGCTGGCGAACGGCAGCAAAAGCTAAATCCCCTGCCAGGATTCGAACCTGGGACTTCTCTCTGACTTTCTATAATGTACATTCGAGCGTTGTGAACCGTTACACCACAGGGGTTTATGGAGTAGAGGTTTAAACTTGGGCTTATATATTGGTCTGTTTTAGCTGACCTTTGACCCCATGGGGTTCTACTGGGACCTACCGTAATCACTAAAATGTGCACTGGAAATTTGAATTCGCGCCAATTTGGGTCTCGTGCGGAAAACTACCGTAACCCCTCGAATAAGCACCTCTCGAATAAGCCCACCCTTCACCGCGGGGGGCTACCGTAACCTCTCAAATGCCGTATAAGGGGGCATCTGTTTTTGGCGATCCCAATGTTGCCTTGCAACAACCGCTTAGAAATGCGTGTGACTTGCTAAAAAAATAATCCCGGGCGATCCCAATGTTGCCTTGCAACAACCGCTCAGAAATGCGTGTGCCTTGCTCAAAAAATTAATCCCGGGCGGTCCCAATGTTGCCCTGCAAGAACCCCTCAGAAAGGAGCGTGTCAGAAGTAGCGCATGAATAGTGGACTCCGGGCGGGCGCGCGTCGTATCGGAAAGGCTTCAAAATACTTTACAAAAGTATCCACTCTTTTACTCTTCCACGTTAAAATACTCACAAACCACTCTGTATTAATAAAACAACTCAACTTTTTAAAACAGCTTGTTAACCGGTTTTCAAAATGGGTAAAACTGGGTACCCAGTTAATTTTGGCAATTTCTGGATAAGTATAACTGGGTACGGCAGATTTTGGTGAATCTGAAACTGGGTAAGTAAAACTGGGTATACCCAGTTAAAATAAACTGGGTATACCCAGTTGAAGTAAACTGGGTACAACTGGGTAAGTACTTACCCAGTTTTGGGTTGCCATCACTACTACAAACAGTTATGTAGGTGGCAGTATCCACAAATACGAACGAACACATTGTGATCTGATGCATCAAACAATGGTCGGAAACCTGCCAGTCACACTGGATGCCGACGCAGTTGTTGACAGACGATTATTTATATGTATGTGTCGTCGAGCTTATGATCTTCGATCTGCTTCGATCTGGGTTCTTGAACCGGCGTCTCATGGCGTTCAAAGTCGCCCAAAGGTCACATTCATAGCACAAAAAAACAATAGCTTGTCAAGGTTTTCTGGGCACAATCGAACAAAGGCAAAGGGAGCATATCGGCTGGCACAACTCCCCGGAATCTACCGCGCGCTTTGAGCACTGTGTGATTCGTCAAACAATAGGGAAAGGGAAATTCCCAGTCACAAAAGTCTGTTGTGCACCAGGGGTGACCATAGAAACTAATTTAGTTTCAGTTTCAGTTTCAGTATCAGTATAAATTTTCAATTCAGTTTCAGTTTCAGTATCAGTTTCAGTAATTATTTCCCTCGAGTTTCAGTTTCAGTTATAGAAACTGAGTTTCAGTATCACGATGATCGTGGATAGAGAGAGTACATGCAATTATGTCTACTCGCTGTGCAGAGTTGCTGATTATAAGGTGTATTTCTATCTATTTTCGTAATTACCAACACGCAATACACCAAATTAACCTAAAGGAGCCAATGAAACCCATTTAATACTAAAAGAGGCACTCAAACTAGACTCAGAATTGTGTAGTGAAACTGGTTTTACTGTCGCACAAATACTGAAACTGCTGGTGGAGTTTCAGTTTCAGTTTCAGTTTCAATATGGCTGACCAGTTTAGTTTTAGTTTCAGTTTCAGTTTCAGTATATTTGTTGAAACTGAAACTGAAACTGAAACTAGTTTCAGTTTCTATGGTCACCCCTGTTGTGCACAATGGATGAGAAAGAGAAGTGAAGTGAATTTCGCATTGTGCACGGAAAGCGAGAAACAATATAGTCTTCCAAGACGAGCACAGATCGGGAAAAAACTTAGCAAGTTATAAAAGGCTGCTATGCTCAATGAATGAGAACGAGAGAGCGCCTTTGCCTCTCACGAAGTGTAACGAGGTGATTCTCCATCGTTTGCCTTTTGAATGGAAAACAATAAACAATAGTCTTCAAAGCCCGTGCGAAGGCACAGTCGAAGAACAATAGAACAATGGCTTGCAGGTGTTTAGAACAATGGAACAATAGCTTCCCCATCATCAGCTACAAACCGGCTGGTGCAACTTCAGAGAAGCGGCCGCATACATTGTGTGCGATGCGGCAAACAATGGACGCACGAATCACAAAGGGCCGCTAGGCTTTTGCCAAGAGAAAGGTTGCCCTTTGAGTCCAGATTCAGATTAAAAGGGCTTCACAACTGACACTCTTTCAGTTGCACTCACTAGAACCGACTCTTGCCGAACGTTGTTTTCGCGACAAATTTCTTCACACCACGCAAGATGATCAAGGCCCTGCTTCTGTTCGCCGTCCTCGCAGCCTTCTACGCGTCGGTGCAAGGAATGTTTTGTGAGTCTCTCAGCAGTGGCGGATCCAGGATTTTGGAATGGGTGGGGGGGGGGGCGGAAATTTTGAGGCCACAGGGGGGGACCACGATGCTGTAAAAGTACATCATAAAATTCGCGCCGCAGGCGAAAATATATGCCGATTTTGACCATTTCTGTTACCAAATTGTCTTAAAACAGCGCCGCAGGCTAGAATTCTTGCCGATTTTGGCCTTTTCTGTTACAAAAAATTTTTTCTGGAGGGGGGTATGGGGAAGGCGATTTGGCCGAATGGGGTGGGGGGGGGGGGGCGCCGACGCACAACCGCCCCCCCCCCGGATCCGCTACTGTCTCTCAGGATGGGAAATATAAACCTAGACTAGTTTCAGTTTCAGCTTCAGCTACAAACACCTAACTGAAAGTAAAACTGAATCGACACTGGCACACTCCACAACTCAAATTGAAGCTGAACTCACCGATTAGTTTCAGTTATTTAAATGTCCAATTTACCAAATAACAGTAAATGCCTGCCAAATTATTATGCAAAATTCCTGCCAAACTATACAACTAATCTAGGTTAAAATATGTAGAATGTGCACTTTTTAGTTTATTTAGGTAAAAACATTCGAAGAAACTACATCAAGTTTAGAAATTGTTTTTAAGTGGACTAATTTTCATCCCCCGAGAATTGATTAGAGCAGCTCGTCGTGACTTTCTGGAACTTCGATGTGACTTAAACTCAGTTTCAGTTACTAAAACCGAAACTTGAGTGGTGTCATAACTGCTACTGGAACTGAAACTTAGCCAGGACCACAATTTTAACTGAAACTGAAACTGAAACTAAAATAAGTTTCTATTGTTCACCCTGGTCTCACAACACTATCTACATAGGCAGAAAATCGCCAAAATGCGGCAGCGCCACCGCTTTCCAACTTGACAGTGAAACAAGGTGTCAAAGTGCTACGAGTACATCGCGTACGAAAAGAGCGCCGACGTCGAGAAAGCCGTGAAGAAAGCCCAGGCGTCCAAGAGCGTCGTGGCTTGCGGCGAAGATTACGACGTGGGCTGCGCCGAGCTCAAGGCCCTATACAACTTCACCAAATGGGGACCTCCGTTTCCACCTATGCTGTCGGAGGTTATGGGCTCCTGCGGGTGCGCCGATATCGCCCCCGGCCACTGCCACCATGTGAGTCAGTCGGTAGCTTTTGCTGCTACTTATTGGGGTTTCAATGCCAGGAGGGGTGCACCGTACACGTCCAAATAGTGGCGAACGCACTACTACATACTTGGATCAGCCTCACGCCAAAGCAGCCTTAAGTAGGTGCGTACAGTAGTAGGTGAAGCTGCTCTGTTAACCCAAAAGCCTTCCAGTTGAAACTGTGCCCACACTAAGGTCAGTGCACGTTTTGCAGTTATGAATTCTTGCAACAACAAGCTGTTTTAAAAAGTTGAGTTGTTTTATTAAAACAGAGTGGTTTGTGAGTGTTTTAAAGTGGAAGAGTAAAAGAGTGGATACTTTTGTAAAGTATTTCGAAGCCTTTCCGATATGACGCGCGCCAGCCCGGAGTCCACTATTCATGCGCTACTTCTGACGCGCTCCTTTCTGAGGGGTTCTTGCGGGGCAACATTGGAATCGCCCGGGACTAATTTCTTGAGCAAGACACACGCATTTCTGAGCGGTTGTTGCAAGGCAACATTGGGATCGCCCGGGATTAATTTTTAAAGCAGGTAAAGTTGTTCGTAAGACAAGGGTTTAAAAAACAAAAGTATTTCTTTAGAAATGACCGTTCAACAACTGCCTCAACGTAAGCTTTCAAACGGTCGAACGAATGCCGCTCTACAACGTAAGACGAGCGAGTTAGGGCCGGTTTGCTCTTTGAACCTTTGAGTTAGTGTAGCTCGCGAAATCCAAACTTTCGAATCTTGACTTCTCTTAACGGAATGATCAGTGCGCCAAAACCTATTCAACAAACTCAAGATCGTCTCTCTACGACGGAAGACGAGCGAGTTTTAGAAGTTTCGCGTTTTAAACCTTTGGATTACTGTAGCTCCCGAAATTCAAGCTTTTGAGTTTCGAACAATAGAAGAACAAATGATCAGTGAGTCGAGAGCTACCTAACCAACCCAAGATCGTCTCCCTACGACGCACGCTGAGCGAGTTAGAGCGATTTCTACGCTAAAAATGCGAGAATGTCGCTTTTCGTGTTACGTGTTTGCGTAATTAAGAAAACTTTCAATGCCAAACGAAAGAGCACGCCGAGACCTTTTAGTTAACCTATCGCACGCCGCTCTACGACGTAAGATGAACGAGTTACAGCCGTTTTGCGTTTTGGATCCTCGGGTTACTGTAGCGCGCGCAATTCAAACTTTTGAATTTCGAGTTCTCTTAACGGAATTATCAGTGTGCCGAAATCTATTCAACGAACTCAAGATCGTCTCTCTATGACGGAAGACGAGCGAGTTAGATAAGTTTCGCGTTTTAAACCTTTGGGTTACTGTAGCTCCCGAAATTCAAACTTTTGAGTTTCGACCAATAGGAGAACAAATGATCAGTGAGTCGAGAGCTATCCAACCAACCCAAGATCGTCTCCCTACGACGCACGCTGAGCGAGTTAGAGCGATTTCTGCCTTAAAAACGCGAGAATGGCGTTTTCCGTAATGCGTGTTTGCGTAATTAACAAAAGTTTTAATGCCAAACGAAAGCGCATGTCGAGACCTTTTAGTTGACCTATCGCGCCGCTCTACGACGTAAGACGAGCGAGTTAGCGCCGTTTTGCGTTTAGACCTTCCGGTTACTGTAGCGCGCGTAATTCAAACTTTTGAATTTCGAAACCTCTTAGCGCAATTCTCAGTGAGTAGAGACCTATCCATAAAGTCCAAGATCTCCTTCCTACTACTTTCCAACGCTGAGATCTAAGAGCGTGACGCACGCACGCACGCACGCACGCACGCACGCACGCACGCACGCACGCACGAACGCACGCACGAACGCACGAAAAGCTCTCGTAGGGGTTCGCCCGGCTGAGGCCGGGCGAAAAAACATCAGAACAGAACAGTGATGTGCCTGCCAATTAACACGTCCGTCTAAACAGTGGTGGTGGTGGAGAGAGACATGGCTGAAAGAACACTATTCGGCGATTCAATCCAAGGTTCTTCCGTGCGTGTGACAACGACGAGTTTTCGTTCAGTTCCACAACTTGGAGTTTCCCGAGCTCGCCTTCTCCTTGAGCGGCAGCTTCTGTTGCTGCGCCGGCGACTCCTGCAACGAGCCCAAGGAGACCGGGCCCCTGGACCGCCCGCTGGTTTCGCCCGGCTTCTTGGGGAAATCGCTCAAGAAAGTACTCGAGTTGTATTAGCGGCTTGCGCGCAGCGTTGTAATCCTTTCGTTGCTACTTGCCTTGGAAGTCAGGATCGATCGAATTCGCAGTAGGTATGTAATAGCCTAACCAATGAATTCAATACACCAATTGCTAGTCGGAGGAATGGAATGCCTAATCCTCTTCCTGTAGCGCAAGTGTGGTACTTTTGTTGACTGCGCGCTTTCTTCATTAATCGCCCGCTGAGCCTCAGTGGAGTGAGTGGCGGAGATGTTTTGGTGCTTATCTCGCCGCAGTCGACAAGGTGTCACGTGCCACTGCTACTGTAGGTACACACTTACTTTGCTTCGTGCTTCTAATGAATGAAAGCCAGCGTCACTCACTAACGAACTGCAACGAATTTGCGATCGGCTTATCACGAGGCCAGTAGCATTACGATGACAGCAAATCGCGACAATCCACAAATAGGTAATTGTCCACCGAACAACCCCAGGTGTCTTCTTTGACGCGGTCAGGAATGCGTCTGAGAGCTTTGAAGAGTCTGTGGAACAACCAGACTTGAAGCAGCAGAATGAAGAGCATCAATGTGGCAAGGAAGACACTTCCCCAGACGTTGCAGAGAGCTGAAAACCACACAAATTCGCTTGTTCTGTGAACTACCATAGTGGCGCGTTGGAAAGCAGTAACTGTTTACGGTGAAGCCATACATACATGTTCTCGTACATTAACGCCACTGGATATGCAATGGACTGCACAATAGTTTCTCAGCCGCCAACTGGTAGCCACTCCTGAAGTAGCGCAGAGCGATCGGCACCGAATTTTGGTACCAGTCTTTCAAAGATGATGAACACCACTTGGAGTGCTATGAGCACCTGTACCAAAATGTACCGAACCTTAACTGCGACTAATTCTTTCGCTGATTATACTTTCTCGTCCGCGGCACACTTTACACGATGCGCTTGATGCTGAACGCCTCCATCACATCATTCCCTATGCCGTTCTTCGCATGGCCTCAGCCGGGCGACACCCTACAAAAGCTCGGCGTGCGTGCGTCCGTCCGTCTGTCAATTTGTCACGCTCTCAGGTCTCGACGCTGGACAGTCGTAGAGAGACGATCTTGGGCTCAAACTATAGGTCTCGACTCAGTGATCTGGTGGCTTTCCCATGGTCGAGACTCAAAAATTTGAAATTCGCGAGTTACAGTAACCCAAAAGTCCAAAACCCCAAATGGATCTAACTCGCTCGTCTTACTAGCTCGTCTTACGTCGTAGAGCGGCAATCGACACGTCAGGTGAAAGCTCTCAACGTGCCCTTTCATGCGCAGCAAAACTTTTTAATTACTCGTAACCACTCTGCAGTAACGCACAGCGATCGGCACAGAACGGTAGGTAGTGTCGCACACCTACATTCGACAAATGACGACAATCGGCTTCTCAGATAAAATTTCCGTGCACCAGCAGTAAATTTGATTCCCATGACCGCACATGGTGAGCGCCCGCTTGTCGTAACGCTCAGTTAGAATGCTGAAATATCGGGAGGAGGAGCAAAGCCGCTTTCTAAAGTTACATCAGTGTTCTTGAATGTAGGGCGGGTGACATTCAAAGTCGCGCATCGGTTAGTACATTCTGGATGCAAGAGAACAATAGGTTGCCAGGGTTTCCCTTGAACGATAGAACAAAGGCAGAAGCGGAACATCAGCTGACACCAATTCACGGCGTAGACTGCGAACAATGGCGGAGCGAAGGTTTCCAGTCACAAAGGGCTGCCATGCCTTTGCGCTTGAGAAAGAGATGGAGTGCCGCTACCTCTCACAAAGTGTAACGGGGTGACTTCCTATCGCTTTGCCTTTTGAATGGAAACCGGTATACAATAGCCGTGCATATATCACAGCCAAGGCACAATAGAACAATGGCGTACAGGCGTTTGGAACAATGAAACAATAGCTTCCTAACCTTGAGCAGCACATCATGTGGCCCAGCTCCATAGAATCAACCGCATTGTAACGCGGCAAACAATGGGCGCGGAGATTACCAATCACAAAGGGCTGTTAGGCTTTTGCCAAGAGAAAGGTTACTCTTTGTGCCGAGATTCAGTTTAAAAGGGTTTTCACCACTGACATACTCCCAGTGGCACTCACTGGAGCTCGCTTTGGTCGCACTTTGTCCTGAAACCGATTTCTTTGCCCTTCGCAAGATGCTCAAGACTCTGCTTCTGTGCGCCGTCCTCGTCGCCTGCTGCGCGTCGGTGCAAAGGATGTTCGGTGAGTCTCACTACCTGCCGTAGCTGGAGAACTTGTCACATTTTGCCAACGCAATGCCAACGCAATGCCAACGCAATGCCAACGCAATGCCAACGCAATGCCAACGCAATGCCAACGCAATGCCAACGCAATGCCAACGCAATGCCAACGCAATGACAACGCAATGACAACGCAATGACAACGCAATGACAACGCAATGCCCTGCTGTGGCCACCACTTGTGGTACGCTGCTACCGTGTGCCACTTCAAGCTTGTATTAGGGCAAGCTCCCTCTAGTTCAGTTTCAATCTCAAAGTCCAAGGGCGATAATCCAGTGGCAAGCGTCAGCTTATGTACGTATCTAAGCAAGCAGCGCTCTCAGACAAACAAAGATTAGAACGGAAGCTTACACAGCTTGTCAAGCTTGAACTCGAATTCCCACAATGCAAAAGAGAGAATGACAGAGCGTGAGAAAGGGTTAGACTGAGATTGCAAGCGATAGGTCTCAGACAAACAAAGTAGAAGACGGAAAGTGAAACAGCATGAGATGGTTTTAGCGTGAGACCGTGAGCTGACTAGGATGCAAGCGCAAGTGCCAAATAGTTGTATCACATCAACGCAATGCCAACGCAATGCCAACGCAATGCCAAAGCAATGCCAACGCAATGCCAACGCAATGCCAACGCTTTCGAACTTGACAGCGGGCCAAGAAGGAGAGCCGGCCAACAAGGTGTCGACGTGCTACGAATACGAAGAGACTGACGAGAGCGGCGACGTCGAAAAGGCTTTGAAGAAAGCCCAGGCGACAAAGACCGTCGAGGCTTGCGGCGAAGGCTACAGCGAGGGGTGCAGTATGGGTAGAGGCGTCGGTGACTTCTCCCACTGGGGTCCTGAAGTTCCACCCAAGATTGCGGCGGTGACGGGCGAGTGCGGCTGCGAAGACATCCCTCCCAACACCTGTCACCATGTCAGTGGCTGTCCACATGAGTGCCCACTTTCTTCAGTGGTCTGTGAATATGCTCTTTCGTGTGTTACATCGAGTTCGTTCAGTTCCACAACTTCGAGCTTCTGGGCGTCACTATGAACGTTACCGTTTGTTGCTGCGACCGCGGCGACAATTGCAACGCGCCGAAGGAGCAGAATTGGTTTCCTCTGCCGGAGAAAAGACAGGACTTCTGGCGGAAACGAGCCGGAAACCTACTCAAGAAGCTGGTCAAAGGACCGCTCGACTCGTGATTTGCAACAATAAATCTTCAGCACTTTCGCTATCTTTGAAGCCGCGATCGCGCCCTCTTTTGTACTGCTTCGGCGCCGTTCGAGCACCAACTAGATACTGTATCTCGCCGTTATTCACATAATGCCATTGAGTTGCGCTATGCAATTCCTCTGCTTCGCGCAAACAATGAGTGGAGCTTGCAGAAATTGGCGTGGACTATGACGCCTGTCATTCAGTTAAAGTTGTGGACTGATTCAGAATTCGCCCTCGCCCTTACAAGCCCTAAGCAACAAGCTCCGGTATTAAAAAGTTGAGTTTGCATTCTGACTGACATTGCAAAGAGTTGCATTCTTTCTGCAGAGAGTGCGAGAGTTCATCGCCCGCATGCTCCGCTTTATGAGCCCCCGCTTCGCAAGAGGGTATTGCATAGCAATATTAATTTCGCCCGCGATTTGGCTTTTAGAGCAAGAACATCCCTCTTTCAAGCAACGCTTTTAAAAAAGTGACAGAAACTTGTAAAAGCTTTGGCAAGCAATTGACAGAGCACAAAAGAGCGCACTACGAGCAATCGAACCGTGTAGCACTTCTGCATGTAGCAAAGAGCGATCTTAGTGTCAAAATCTTGAGAATGGCGCTTTCTGCGGTGCGTGTTTGCGTAATTAAAAAATTGCTGCTGCCGCATGAAAGACCACGCCGAGAGCTTTCACCTGACGTGCCGAATGCCACTCTACGACGTAAGACGAGCGATTTAGAGCCGTTTTGCGCTTTTGCACATTCGAGTTATTGTAACTCGCGAAATTCAAACTTTTGAGTTTCGACCGATGGGAGAACAAATAATCATTGCGTCGAGAGCTATCCGATAAGCTCGAGATCGTCTCTCTACGACGCAAGTTGAGCGAGTTAGAGCGATCTTAGCGTCAAATCCCGAGAATGGCGTTTTCCGCGGTGCGTGTTTGCGTAATTGAACAAACTTTTGTAGCCGCATGAAAGAACACGTCGTGAGCTTTCACCTGACGTGTCGATTGCCGCTCTACGACGTAAGACGAGCGAGTTAGGGCCGTATTGTGTTTTTGCACTTTCGAGTTACTGTAACTCGCGAAATTCAAACTTTTGATTGCCGACCAATGGGAGAACAAATGATCAGTGAGTCGGGAGCTATCCAAAAAGCTCAAGATCGTCTCTCTACGACGCAAGTTGAGCGCCTTAGAGCGATTTTGACGTCAAAATGCCAAGAATGGCGTTTTCAGCGGTGCGTGTTTGCGTAATTGAACAAACTTTTGTAGCCGCATGAAAGAGCACGTCGAGAGCTTTCACCTGACGTGTCGACCGCCGCTCTACGACGTAAGACGAGCGAGTTAGAGCCGCTTTGCGTTTTGGACCTTCGGGTTACTGTAACTCGAGAAATTCAAATTTTTGAGTCTCGACACCCATTATGACTAATGATCAGTGAGTCGAGACCTATCCATAGAGCCCAAGATCGTCTCTCTACGACTTTCCAACGCCGAGATCTGAGAGCGTGACGGACGGACGCACGGACGGACGGACGCACGCACGCACGCACGCCGAGCTCTCGTATGGTGTCGCCCGCCTGAGGGCGGGCGAAACAAGCTGTGTGTGTAAAAAGTTCAACCTATACTTTGTGTCTGTCAAATGTTGGTGAACAGTATAGTTAACTTTGTACACATTGTTAGCCGCATCTGGAGAAAGTGTCTTGAGAATGTGTACCTTAATGCCAAGTGCAGCTATCCCCACGATACGGTTGTCTGTACAGCTGATCTGAAGCTCAGTGATATCGCCGCGTTCGCTATATGTTATCGTCATGATACGACGCCGTTTATCTGATGTTTCCTACCTGTGTGAAAACGTCACATCCAACAAAAAAACTTGCCAAAAGCTTGGTGCGAGCGAATTCCTGTGTTCAGCGTACGCAATTCTGTTTGCGCGTGCACATTCATCAATAAACAGCTGTTCTGGCCATCAGACGAAAATCTCGATTTTTACATTTTTTTAAAATTTTTATTCTAAATATCTCGACATTGGAATTTATTAAAATTGTAAAACTATGTCACAAATTCTTATTGGCATACGGCCTTACCATTTCTGCGTTCAAATTAGTAAAAAAACGACGTTCTATTTTGTCGATTTATGGAATTTTGAAAAATAATCGCGTATTTCTATTAAATTCCATATTTGCAAACAAATTTTCTTGCGTTACAAATTATCCGCAGTCTATACTCCTTCCATTTCTGAAGAAATTTCGCCGCTATATCATCAGGTGAAAAAGTCGATTTTCGACATTTCCATATTTTGATTGAAAATATCTCGAAATTGCAATTTTTAAAAACTGCAAAACTATGTCACAAATCCTTATTGGCATACGACCTTTCCATTTCTGCATTCACATTCGTCAATAAATGACGTTGTATTTTAGTCAATTTATGCAATTTTGACAAATAATCGCGTATTTCTATTAAATTCCACATTTGCAAAAAATTTCTTTTGTGTCACAAATAATCCGCGGTCCATGCTGCTTCCATTTCTGAAGAAATTTCGCGGCTAGCGCATCAGACGAAAAAGTCGATTTTCGACATTTTCGAATTTTAATTGCGAATATCTCGAAAATGCGAAATTAGCAACAGAAACGGACATCGGATCCGTACTCAGCGACATCGACTCTACTTGACCACATGTGTCACTGACTTTACTTCGATGCGACGGAAACACAGACAGACAGACAGACACACACACACACACACACACACACATTGTCATCCGTATATATACACCTCGCCGCGCTGAGGCGCGGCGAAAAAACGCATTAATAGGGCACGGTACTCCCCGTTGGTACATATTATCTGCGGTGATATAATTCTTTTGCCGCATCACCTACAGCTGCCGCTTCTGCGAAGTTGTGTAAACCTGAAGATGATGCCACATGTAGGAAAGCTATTGTACACTGTTCCAAACACCAGCAAGCTATCGGTCAATTGCGCTTTGACTGTGTTTGAAAACTAGTGCACACCGTTTTCCAACCAGCGTTTCATACAATACCACAATGCATTGTTGTATAGTTGTATAGTATGTTATAGTATAGCATACTATACAACTAGCGTGCTTTCCCGTTGCAGAAGAATTTGTGTCATGTAATTAGCACGGTATTTGTATCGTCTGCCAATGTGCTTGTTCAAGGCGCTGCTGGGGTACCTCATTTCAACGGTCAGTTCGGCGAAATAGTCGCTCAAGCGGCTAGAATTGCCTGCGTGAGCATTGCCGTGCTGTCCATCATCAGCATCGTATGGCAGTGCGCTTGTGCAAGGCTCTGCTGGGGTACATCGTTCCAATGGTAGTTTGGCGAAGTAGTCCCTCAAACAGCTAGAATTGCCTGCGCGAGCATTGCTGTACTGTTCATCACCAGCATTCGTATCGTCTACCTATGTACTTCTGCACGGCCAATACGTAGTTTAGCATGAAAGGGCACGTCGAGAGCTTTCACCTGACATGCCGATTCGGATTACCACTCTACGACGTAAAGCGGGCCGATTGTCCTGTTGCTGTTGCAGAGCGGGCCGATTGTCCTGTTGCAAGATCTGTCCTGTTGCAAGGTCTGTTCTGCCGAAAGATCTGTCCTGTTGAAAGATCTATCCTGTTGCAAGATTTGTCCTGTTGCAAGATTTGTCCTGTTGCAAGATCTGTCCTGTTGCAAGATTTGTCCTGTTGCAAAATCTGTCCTGTTGCAAGGTCTGTCCTGTTGCAAAATCTGTCCTGTTGCAAAGTCTGTCCTGTTGCAAAGTCGGTCCTGTTGCGAAGTCTGTCCTGTTGCAAGATCTGTCCTGTTGCAGAAGGTCTGTCCTGTTGCGAGCCAATGGCGCTCGTCTCCTCGCGCGACCATCCTGTTGCAACGTCTGTACTGTTGCAACATTTGTCCTGTGCTGGTCGCCTCGCCCGACGATCCTGTTGCAACGTCTGTACTGTTGCAACATTTGTCCTGTTGCAGAAAGTCTGTCCTGTTGCAAGCCAACATCACGGACTGCCTCGCGAACGCGCCGTACAAAGCGGCGCGCAAAAGAAATGCTAGAGAGCGGGCCGATTGTCCTGTTGCAAGATCTGTCCTGTTGCAAGCGAAATAGTCGCTGAAGCGGCTAGAATTGCCTGCGCGAGCATTGTCGTACTATTCGGCTCTGTTGCAATTGCGCATTGCTAGCCTCTCTGTTGTACCGCGCACTGCCGCACCGTTCGCCTTTGCAAGACTCTGCTACAGTGCATTGCCGTACTGTTCAGGCAGTGCCTGCGTTGAACGCAGGCAGCAACAGGCGGCGCTGGCCGCGCAGCGATTGATTGCCGCCGCTGGCGTCCCGCTGGCGTCTAGGCGCGCGCGTGCTGAAGCTTCGCGTGGCGAAGTGCTAGCGAGGCAAGCGCATGCTGAAGCGTCGCGTGGCGAAGTGCTAGGAAGGCAAGCGTACTCAGACAGACAGACGGACAGACAAAACATCTAGCTGGCATAGTAATGTAGATACAACAATTCCTTGGGCATTTGTTGTACAATCCTATATACTAAGCGGCTAACGGTGTCTGTGGTTCAGTGATACCATACGCTCTATTAAAATACTGGCCGCTTTGCGCGCTTGACGCGTTCAGTAGAAGCGGCGCGCTATACGCTTGGTGTGCTGTAGCCCAAAGCCATGCGCGCAATTGACGTGCGCTCTTATAAGCGTCCAGGCAAATTTTCGAATTGAAGACAAATAGCCCAGCGGTTAAGGCGTCGGGCTATGAATCTGGAGCTCTGTAGATCAATCCCCGACCGGGCGAATTGCTTTTTGCCGCTGTTTTTTGCGTTGAAAACTTTTCTTTCGGCATTCCGTCAGTCGTCCTGAGACCCAAAAGGTTTGAATCATTCAATCACGCTTGATAACGTCATCGGCAAGCGATCAACCGCACAGAACAGTTGCCATCACTGCAAACAAACGATTGAATGGTTCAGACTTGCGAGCGGTGGCCTTCAGAACTAACAATCAGACACTCAAAACAGTTGCTATCAGCGATAGATACTCAAACAAACGAGTGAATGGTGTTCGGACTTGCGAGCAGTGGTGGTGGGCGATCTGTCTCATTCAAATGTGCTTGAGAACGTCAGCGGCAAGCGTCAACTGCACAGAACAGTTGCCATCAGCCGCGAACAAACAATCGGGCAATCTGTCTCATTCAAATATGTTTGAGAACGTCAGCGGCAAGCGGTCAACCGCACAGAGTAGTTGCAATCAGCCACAAACGAAAGATCGAATGGTCATCAGACTTGCGAGCAGTGGTGGGGAGCGATCTGTCTCATTCAAATGTGCTCGAGAACGTCAGCCAGCGGCAAGCAATCAACCGCACAGAAAGTTGCCGTCAGCGGCGAACGAACGATCACTGCATCTTCTGACCAGTGGCCATGGAGAGTTTTAAGCTTTGAACAGTGTTCTGTAGTGGCTAATGGATATATTGTAGCCCATGGATCATTGCATGTCTGACCAGTGGCTGTGGGGCATGGATCGCTGCATGCACCTGTGGGCAGTGGACCATTGCATGTTGCAATAAGCTACAGCAAGCAGTCTGCTAAGGACTATAGAGTATCACCTATGGGCTAAAGGCACTAGTCCTATATACTAAGCGGTTACTATACAACAATTCGATCCTATACAACAATGCAATGTTGTATAGAATTGCGGAGTTGTATGCATCAAAATGACGCTTAGACGGCTTCCAAAACTCAAGTATGGTCACAAATCCTGTGTTTCTATGGCGATTTGGCCCGATTGGAAGTTGATTTTGTAGGTACTGAATTGTAGAGCTATGCTTAATTTTCGCGTCTGAAATCTTACACTCAGGTGACATTATTCAGCCATTTCCAATTTGCCGTACAACAATTCATATTGTTGTACAATACAACAATTGAAATTCCAGAGGCCATACTAAACTATACAATACAACAATTAATTTCGGAGGGTTATACAATACTATACTATACAACAATGCAAAATTCTCGGCCAATACTATACTATACTATACGACAATTAAAATGAATTGTTGTATGAAACGCTGTTTCCAACCAAAAAGCAAAACAGGCCGAGTAAAGGTCACATGCAAAACGCAATAGAACAATAACCTGCTCTGCTAGTGTTTGGAACAATGGAACAATAGCTTCCACATCATCGGCAGCACAGTGGTCACAACTTCACAGAAGCGATCGCGTTGTGTGGCGGCAAACAATGGTTACCTACGAAGCTACCACAAGGGGCTCCTACAGTAGGCTCTTGCCAAGAGAACGGTTACCCTTTGAGCTGCGATTCAGCTTAAAGGCGCTGCAGTCTTTCAGTTGCATCGGTCAGGGTCGAGTGCGGCTGCCAAGACATCGCTCCCAACACCTGCCACCATGTCAGTGTCTACCTACATGAGTGCCTACTTGCTTCTGTGTTCGTTCAGTGAATAGTATGAGTTACATCGAGTTCGTTCAGTTCCACAGCTTCGAGATTCCGGAGTTAGGCTTCACCGTCACCGGGACCCTCTGCTGCTGCGTTGACGACTTGTGCAACGAGCCCACTGAGAAGTGGCCCCCGCCGCATCTGGTGAATCGGCAAGACTTCTGGCGGAAACGAGCCCACATTCTCAAGAAAGTACTCAAGTTTTATTTGAAGCCATGATCGAAAACATTCACTGGCACGCAACCAATTCAACAACGGTGTCGCACTGCGTGTGTTGTCATGGCTGCCAGCACTGTTCATTGACATAGTTACTTGGCGACGTTTCGCCAGAATTTCCGGCTATCTTCTTCAGGCCAGGCTGGTGGTAGCCGGAAGGGCTGGCGATACGTCGCCAAGCAACTATGTCAATGAACACTGCTGGCACCCACGACAACACACGCAATGTAACCCAGCGACACTGCAGCCTCAAAGAACGGTGTCGCACATTTGACAATGAGGGATAGGTTAGAGAAACGGAATAACCCATGGCGCAACTGTGCATTCATTTGTGCGTTTCCGTTCACTCGCACAACGCGCGCGGAGTATCGATGCTGCACATGTCTTCTTGACGCTTTGGTGTTCACGTATCGTGCCGCTATGCGATACGATGACACATTGTCATTGCTACGTACCTGTTGTACTTCCTTTGCTTCGTGCTTTCAGTGGATGAGAGACGGCGATGTTGTAGCGAAGTGCAACGAGATGATAAGGGTATCAATTTTCAATCGGCTTGTCATATTCGCCGCAGAGGTGTGTGAACCATCACAGCAAACCATGACATTCCACAAAACAGTTTCCATCAAATAGCCTCTCAACTGTCTCCTTTGGCATAGTCACGAATGCGTCGGAAAGCCACGAGGAGCCTGTGCAACAACCACACTTGAAGCAGCAGCAGGAAGAGCATCAGTGTCGCAAAGAGGATTGCTCCCCAGACATTGCCGAGAGCTGAAAACCACACAAAATCGCTTGTTCAATGACACCGTGACAAACAATTTTCTCGCTTTTGCGCTAGAAGTTATAGCAAGTTTAGTGTTCTCTTATGGTGCGCCGGATCGGAAACAGTTTACCCTACATGGTAGAGCAACAAGTGTTCTTGAGAACGCCAGGGAACAAGCAACGGACGTACACAGTAGTTTCTCAGCCGCCAACTCGTAACCAATCCTGAAGTATCGCACACCGATCGGCATCGAAAATGCTACTAGTCCTCCAAAGATGATGAACAGCGCTTGGAGAACTATGAGTACAACCTGTGCGCCAAAGTGTTTGTAATATGTAGTTGCAATTTAAAGTGAAGCGAATAATTCGAATATTATCATTGAGTACTTCACTTCACACAATGCGCGTAATACTTAACTCCTCCTTCGCGTTCTTCCCTTACCTTTCACAGAATTTTCACGCGAATAATTCATTCGGAATAAATCTAGAAGATGCACATACAGTAGCGGCTTCTAATGCAAATAGTATTCTGGTAACTATACGGTGCCTACCTGCACCACAAGGCTGGGCAGCACGAGCACGTGCATCTTCTTCTTGAGAGCAAGTAACAGAGTCACAAACATGGCCACCCATACAAAGGTCGCGATCGCGCCCAGCGCAATAGAGGGCCATAGTTGATCGTTCCTTAGCTCGAAATGGAGCACTCTAATTCCAAAGTAAACGGGGTTGGCACTAATCATGATTGTTGCGGCCTGCAATGTCGTTTACGTGTCAGCACGGCGGCATATAGGCGTGCGTTAATCTGCTAAAATTGCAGTTAGGAACGAAACAGTCTCAATATTCCAACGCTCACCAGCCCTCTAAGTGTGTAGTACGTCGAGGGGTGATCACCATCGAGCACTGATTGTGGCGGGGTCATCGTGGCTGACGAACGTAGAAGCTTATGAGTTTCCCGTACAAATAAACCTGGGCGAAAGCGCGTTCAAAGTGTTGCATGTACGCAACTCTCTTTCTCGCACTAAATTCGCCTCGCGATGAAGTATGGACCGGTGCTGTAGGTTGTATTGACTCCGGGATAAATTGACGCCGCGTCAACATTTCCCGCCTGGTAAATTGACGCGCGTCAACGTACCCGAGCTTATCGCGCGGTGCGTTGACGCCTGCTGCCTTATTCAATTGGACTCAGACTGCCTTCCCGCGGAGGGACGCGAAATAAGGTCGGGTGCGCTGACGCCGCGCAGTCTTGATTGACTACAGAGCTTCGTTTTGCCTATAAGCGTGGGGAGAGATGAGACAGTTCCAAAACCGATTTCAGACAATGACACCGTTTATCGCCGCTCTACTCATGCCTTCAATACGAGTGAAATCGAGTGAAGGCACTGGCTTCGGACCTCTAGCGAGTGTCTATCTCTAGCTAGCCTCTAGAATATTGCAGACCTCTAGTGACTACCTAAATCCCAGGAGGACCCGCACACAATCTCACTTTTGCCGAACCGATTACTTACCAGTGTCGTCTCCTTCGACGTAGTTCTGAACTGAAGAGGAAGCCCATTGTGACACTTCAGAATTCGTTTCGTGGCAGCGTTCATGGAATGACGCCTCCAGCACCTACGGTGCTTGTAGGTCTGAGCCAAGGTAGAATCTGGCATGACCACTGGGACAACTAAGGCCTGGTTCACACTGAGCGCGAAGTAAATCCGAAGAAATAATACTGCGAAGTAAGGTGTGGAGAGCCCCTACTTCTTATTACTTCGCGGTATTGTTTCTTACTTCGGGCTTACTTCTCGTTCAGTGGAACCAGGCTTAACCAGCTGGAGTTACATATCTACTGCGCTAAAGAGGCAAAGGCAGAAGTTTAGGTGCTTTCAGCACGCGCCTAGTTGAATAAGGGCAGGCGTCAACGCAACTCGGAATAAGGTCGGGTAGATTGACGCGCGTCAGTTTATCCCGGGGTGTATTGACGCGGCGTCAACGCACCCAGGCGTCAATACAACCTACAACACCGGCAGCCCAACTGCGAACGAGATTACGAGACGTTCGCTGCGTATCGCGCCCGAGCTACAGTATTCGGTTCAACACTTATGAGCGCTACTAGACTGCACTGGCGTCGCACTGCTTTGGTAATTGGGAACGATATAGTGGCGGGGCTAAGGTCCACCGCTATCACCAACTCTCGGAGCGTAGCTGAAGTCAACTGACGAGTTGTCAAGTGACGCGCCTTTCCACCCACCTATACGTATGTATGTACATACCTGGCACCGATGTTAGCTGTGCTTTCAGCTTGGCCAGTTCTGCAAGCGTCAACTTCGACCGACAAGTCAGAAAGTACCTACGTACCTATGTAGGTAACTATGACCAGCAGTGTGGTAATAGCCCTCCGAAAGCATCGTCACCATTAGAAACTCATTTTAGTTTCACTTTCTGCTTCAGTTAAAACTATGGTGCTGGCTGAGTTTCAGTTTCAGTATAAGTTAGGTATGCCAAAACTCGAGTTTCAGCTTCAGTAACTGAAACTGAGTTTCAATTATGGAAGGTTCAGAAAGTCAAAACGAATTGCTCAAAATCATTGTTGGGGGGGGGGGGGGGTGGTTAGAGAATTAGAGAACAAAGAAGGCTTTCTAAACTTGGGATAGCATATTTGCATATTTGGATCTAAATATAAACTAAACCTTTACATATGTTGAAAATTTTGCAAGAATTTTGAGAAAATGCGCTGAAATTTGGTATAATTTTACATCCGTGTAACTGAAACTAAGTTGTGAGTTTCAGTTTCAGTTACGGAATCCGTGTCAGTTTCGATTCAGTTTCAGTTTTAGTTAACTGATTGCAACTGAAGCTGAAACTGTTTGTAACTGAAACTGAAACTGTCTGTTCCTAGGCCACCCTGCGAGAAAGTACTATGTACCTCACACCTCTGGAAGCAAGGTCACCGTCTGCTAGAACTGTCCGGTCAATGCTAATGTTATAATGTGTAATGTAGCGTCTACATGCAAAGCGGTCGAAACTGAGTGACATTCATGACAATGTTCCACGCTTGAATGCGAGTGGTGTATTTTGCGATGCTCTCCCTTTCTGCTGCAAGATCTCAAGCAAAGTTGCACGCGCCCAGCCGACAGATCGGATCACTCCTTAGATCTTCTACTGGCAAATCTTAATCGCCTTGCACAACATTTCTTTGCTGGCGGCGTTCAGGATCGCGCTGACTAGAGCTTCGGCTTTCGCACTGTATTTGGGGTACTTCGCCTTCACTTTCCTTATCATGAGCTTCTTCATTGCTTTTTTGATGAAAGGCATGGTAGTCTTGCAGGTCCCACAGCGAAAGCCAAGCTGTGAATGAAAGGGTGTACCTAGGTACCTACAAAGGAAAACAACACCTAGAGCAAGCAGACGTTTGACGATCTCTGTGAATTGTTGCTGTGCCATGCTTGCTTTACTTGCAGATTTATTACGACCGCAAACCTTTGTCGGAAGGTGGAATTAATTACGAGTTTGTGGTCACATTTGGCCAAAATGACACACCGTGTGGCCATAATGACCGTGTGGCCAAAATGTCCGTTTGGCCAGGATGTCCGTGTGGCCAAAATGACACAGAATCGACTGCTTCAGAGCCTGTGCGCTACATTGACTACAGTTGGCAAATATCGGCTGCATTGAACAAACAATCGTTTAACAACGCGCATGCAGTACATACCATGGCGGCATAAGCCTCTCTCTCCCCAACGAACTCCTCCTTGTCGCCGTCGTCCAAAGCGCGCACGCCGACCGCCAGGCATACCATCAACAGCAGAGCGAATTCAAATCGCATCTCAGGAAAGTTCCCCCCCTAGTGGGGGGTAAGGACAGGTGAATTTGTTCGGGCTGAAGTTGAACAGGCTGTGTATCTCAGGTGACTTCTCAGCCTCTAAGCTACACGAACAAATTCAGCGTGCTCTGCCCACACGCACCGATGTTGTCACTGTAGGCTCAACGCACAGACGGTTACGCGCTTCACCACTCACAAACCGTGGGTAGGTGTCTACCGCGGCAGCACTCAAACAACGTAACGTACCTACGCAGTAAGCGCAGCGCAGCGTCTGTAAGTGCGACGACCCCCCCCCCCCCCCCCCCCCCCCCCCCCCCCCCCCGCAAGCCCACATTCCCACATCAATAGACACTGTGTATCCACTAGCCAACTCGCACAAACAGTGAGCTTCACATGCCAACACTGTGTATCGAAGTACTTAGTGCTAATTCAGAGCTGCACTGTGCACTTTGAAGGCGAATTGGCACCCGCAAACAGAGCACGCTGAATTTGTTCGTGTAGCTTAGAGGCTGAGAAGTCGCCTGAGATACACAGCCTGTTCAACTTCAGCCCGAACAAATTCACCTGTCCTTACCCCCCACTAGGGGGGGAACTTTCCTGAGATACATGACCTGTCCATGTCCACGCAGTGGACAACTTCATTGGGGGGGACACATAGAGCAGGTTTGATGAGAAATGTCTGCTTGGATTGGATTGCTGTGGCACGTATGGGGGCACGGACAAGTCTGGCCATGGGGGGTTGGAGGCGTGGACAGGTGCGGCCGGCCAGAGGGGGTTTTAGGTATGGACAGGTCTGTCCATAGATTGGAGCCCCAGCGTGCACCAGTAGAGCTCAGCCGTCTATAGCCAGGCCCCGGATCCATACCCGACCAGAGCTTTGCCACCTTGTACCTTTTTACTCAAACGTCATAGAAAGACGGAATGTTTTACATTTCAGTTCGCCCTATGGTGCTCTTTGGTAGATTGCATCGACTGGCGCCCCAGCATGCACCAGTAGAGCTGCTCGGCCATCTTGGGCCGAGCCCTGGATCCAGGCTTGAAGCGACATTTGCCACCGCATAACTTTTTAGTGAGACGACTTAGAAAGATGAAATGTTTTACACTTTAGTTCGCCCTTTAGTGCTCTTTGGTAGATTGCATCGACTGGCGCCCCAGCATGCACCAGTAGAGCTCGGCCGTCTTGGGCCGAGCCGCGGATCCAGACTCGAAGCGACTTTTGCCACCATATTACTTTTTAGTGAGACGACTTAGAAAGATGAAATGTTTTACACATTTGTTCACCCTATGGTGGTCTTGGGTGGATTACTTCGATTGGCGCGCCAGCGTGCACCACTAGAGCTCGGCCATCTGGAGCCGAGCCCCGGATCCGTACCGATTCCGACTTTTGGGCATGCATATCTCAGGAACCACACAACCTAGGAAGATGAAATGTTTTACACATTTGTTCACCCTATGGTGGTCTTGGGTGGATCACTTCGATTGGCGCGCCAGCGTGCACCACTAGAGCTCGGCCGTCTGGAGCCGAGCCCCGGATCCGTACCGATTCCGACTTTTGGGCATGCATATCTCAGGAACCACACAACCTAGGAAGATGAAATGTTTTACACATTTGTTCACCCTATGGTGGTCTTGGGTGGATCACTTCGATTGGCGCGCCAGCGTGCACCACTAGAGCTCGGCCGTCTGGAGCCGAGCCCCGGATCCGTACCGATTCCGACTTTTGGGCATGCATATCTCAGGAACCACACAACCTAGGAAGATGAAATGTTTTACACATTTGTTCACCCTATGGTGGTCTTGGGTGGATCACTTCGATTGGCGCGCCAGCGTGCACCACTAGAGCTCGGCCGTCTGGAGCCGAGCCCCGGATCCGTACCGATTCCGACTTTTGGGCATGCATATCTCAGGAACCACACAACCTAGGAAGATGAAATGTTTTACACATTTGTTCACCCTATGGTGGTCTTGGGTGGATCACTTCGATTGGCGCGCCAGCGTGCACCACTAGAGCTCGGCCGTCTGGAGCCGAGCCCCGGATCCGTACCGATTCCGACTTTTGGGCATGCATATCTCAGGAACCACACAACCTAGGAAGATGAAATGTTTTACACATTTGTTCACCCTATGGTGGTCTTGGGTGGATCACTTCGATTGGCGCGCCAGCGTGCACCACTAGAGCTCGGCCGTCTGGAGCCGAGCCCCGGATCCGTACCGATTCCGACTTTTGGGCATGCATATCTCAGGAACCACACAACCTAGGAAGATGAAATGTTTTACACATTTGTTCACCCTATGGTGGTCTTGGGTGGATCACTTCGATTGGCGCGCCAGCGTGCACCACTAGAGCTCGGCCGTCTGGAGCCGAGCCCCGGATCCGTACCGATTCCGACTTTTGGGCATGCATATCTCAGGAACCACACAACCTAGGAAGATGAAATGTTTTACACATTTGTTCACCCTATGGTGGTCTTGGGTGGATCACTTCGATTGGCGCGCCAGCGTGCACCACTAGAGCTCGGCCATCTGGAGCCGAGCCCCGGATCCGTACCGATTCCGACTTTTGGGCATGCATATCTCAGGAACCAGACAACCTAGGAAGATGAAATGTTTTACACATTTGTTCACCCTATGGTGGTCTTGGGTGGATCACTTCGATTGGCGCGCCAGCGTGCACCACTAGAGCTCGGCCATCTGGAGCCGAGCCCCGGATCCGTACCGATTCCGACTTTTGGGCATGCATATCTCAGGAACCACACAACCTAGGAAGATGAAATGTTTTACACATTTGTTCACCCTATGGTGGTCTTGGGTGGATCACTTCGATTGGCGCGCCAGCGTGCACCACTAGAGCTCGGCCGTCTGGAGCCGAGCCCCGGATTCGTACCGATTCCGACTTTTGGGCATGCATATCTCAGGAACCACACAACCTAGGAAGATGAAATGTTTTACACATTTGTTCACCCTATGGTGGTCTTGGGTGGATCACTTCGATTGGCGCGCCAGCGTGCACCACTAGAGCTCGGCCGTCTGGAGCCGAGCCCCGGATCCGTACCGATTCCGACTTTTGGGCATGCATATCTCAGGAACCAGACAACCTAGGAAGATGAAATGTTTTACACATTTGTTCACCCTATGGTGGTCTTGGGTGGATCACTTCGATTGGCGCGCCAGCGTGCACCACTAGAGCTCGGCCGTCTGGAGCCGAGCCCCAGATCCGTACCGATTCCGACTTTTGGGCATGCATATCTCAGGAACCAGACAACCTAGGAAGATGAAATGTTTTACACATTTGTTCACCCTATGGTGGTCTTGGGTGGATCACTTCGATTGGCGCGCCAGCGTGCACCACTAGAGCTCGGCCATCTGGAGCCGAGCCCCGGATCCGTACCGATTCCGACTTTTGGGCATGCATATCTCAGGAACCACACAACCTAGGAAGATGAAATGTTTTACACATTTGTTCACCCTATGGTGGTCTTGGGTGGATCACTTCGATTGGCGCGCCAGCGTGCACCACTAGAGCTCGGCCGTCTGGAGCCGAGCCCCGGATCCGTACCGATTCCGACTTTTGGGCATGCATATCTCAGGAACCA
>JASAMZ010007862.1:0-12041 GCA_030248115.1 Linhomoeus sp. GSCO2_2 | reverse complement strand
TCACCAGCATAACCTGGTTAGCACGGTCCTGCAGAAGGTAGGCTTCCCTTTCATGGCTCACTCTGTCTAATCTCCCACAAGGGGCAGCCAGCTTAATTATGCTGTTTAATGGCAGTGGTGCCTCACCCTGTCACCAGCATAACCTGGTTAGCAAGGTCCTGCAGACTGTAGGCTTCCCTTTCATGGCTCACTCTGTCTAATCTCCCCCAAGGGGCAGCCAGCTTAATTATGTGTTTTAATGGCAGTGGTGCCTCACCCCATCACCAGCATAACCTGGTTAGCACGGTCCTGCAGACTGTAGGCTTCCCCTTCATGGCTCACTTTGTCTAATCTCCCACAAGGGGCAGTCAGCTTAATTATGAGCTTTAATGGCAGTGGTGCCTCACCCCGTCACCAGCATAACCTGTTTAGCATGGTCCTGCAGAAGGTAGGCTTCCCTTTCATGGCTCACTCTGTCTAATCTCCCACAAGGGGCAGCCAGCTTAATTATGTGTTTTAATGGCAGTGGGGCCTCACTCCGTCACCAGCATAACCTGGTTAGCACGGTCCTGCAGACGGTAGGCTTCCCTTTTATGGCTCACTCTGTCTAATCTCCCACAAGGGGCAGCCAGCTTAATTATGCGCTTTAATGGCAGTGGTGCCTCACCCCGTCACCAGCATAACCTGGTTAGCATGGTCCTGCAGACTGTAGGCTTCCCCTTCATGGCTCACTTTGTCTAATCTCCCACAAGGGGCAGCCAGCTTAATTATGCGCTTTAATGGCAGTGGTGCCTCACCCCGTCACCAGCATAACCTGGTTAGCATGGTCCTGCAGACTGTAGGCTTCCCTTTCATGGCTCACTCTGTCTAATCTCCCACAAGGGGCAGCCAGCTTAATTATGTGTTTTAATGGCAGTGGTGCCTCACCCCATCACCAGCATAACCTGGTTAGCACGGTCCTGCAGACTGTAGGCTTCCCTTTTATGGCTCACTTTGTCTAATCTCCCACAAGGGGCAGCCAGCTTAATTATGAGCTTTAATGGCAGTGGTGCCTCACCCTGTCACCAGCATAACCTGGTTAGCACGGTCCTGCAGACTGTAGGCTTCCCTTTTATGGCTCACTTTGTTTAATCTCCCCCAAGGGGCAGCCAGCTTAATTATGTGTTTTAATGGCAGTGGTGCCTCACCCCGTCACCAGCATAACCTGGTTAGCATGGTCCTGCAGACTGTAGGCTTCCCTTTCATGGCTCACTTTGCCTAATCTACCACAAGGGGCAGCCAGCTTAATTATGAGCTTTAATGGCAGTGGTGCCTCACCCCGTCACCAGCATAACCTGGTTAGCATGGTCCTGCAGACTGTAGGCTTCCCCTTCATGGCTCACTTTGTCTAATCTCCCCCAAGGGGCAGCCAGCTTAATTATGTGTTTTAATGGCAGTGGTGCCTCACCCCATCACCAGCATAACCTGGTTAGCACGGTCCTGCAGACTGTAGGCTTCCCTTTTATGGCTCACTTTGTCTAATCTCCCCCAAGGGGCAGCCAGCTTAATTATGTGTTTTAATGGCAGTGGTGCCTCACCCCATCACCAGCATAACCTGGTTAGCACGGTCCTGCAGACTGTAGGCTTCCCTTTCATGGCTCACTCTGTCTAATCTCCCACAAGGGGCAGCCAGCTTAATTATGCACTTTAATGGCAGTGGTGCCTCACCCCGTCACCAGCATAACCTGGTTAGCATGGTCCTGCAGACTGTAGGCTTCCCCTTCATGGCTCACTTTGTCTAATCTCCCCCAAGGGGCAGCCAGCTTAATTATGTGTTTTAATGGCAGTGGTGCCTCACTCCGTCACCAGCATAACCTGGTTAGCACGGTCCTGCAGACTGTAGGCTTCCCTTTTATGGCTCACTTTGTCTAATCTCCCCCAAGGGGCAGCCAGCTTAATTATGTGTTTTAATGGCAGTGGTGCCTCACTCCGTCACCAGCATAACCTGGTTAGCACGGTCCTGCAGACTGTAGGCTTCCCTTTTATGGCTCACTTTGTTTAATCTCCCCCAAGGGGCAGCCAGCTTAATTATGTGTTTTAATGGCAGTGGTGCCTCACCCCATCACCAGCATAACCTGGTTAGCATGGTCCTGCAGACTGTAGGCTTCCCCTTCATGGCTCACTTTGTCTAATCTCCCCCAAGGGGCAGCCAGCTTAATTATGTGTTTTAATGGCAGTGGGGCCTCACTTCGTCACCAGCATAACCTGGTTAGCACGGTCCTGCAGACTGTAGGCTTCCCTTTTATGGCTCACTTTGTTTAATCTCCCCCAAGGGGCAGCCAGCTTAATTATGTGTTTTAATGGCAGTGGTGCCTCACTCCGTCACCAGCATAACCTGGTTAGTACGGTCCTGCAGACTGTAAGCTTCCCTTTTATGGCTCACTTTGTCTAATCTCCCCCAAGGGGCAGCCAGCTTAATTATGTGTTTTAATGGCAGTGGTGCCTCACCCCATCACCAGCATAACCTGGTTAGCACGGTCCTGCAGACTGTAGGCTTCCCTTTCATGGCTCACTCTGTCTAATCTCCCACAAGGGGCAGCCAGCTTAATTATGTGTTTTAATGGCAGTGGGGCCTCACTTCGTCACCAGCATAACCTGGTTAGCACGGTCCTGCAGACTGTAGGCTTCCCTTTTATGGCTCACTTTGTCTAATCTCCCCCAAGGGGCAGCCAGCTTAATTATGTGTTTTAATGGCAGTGGGGCCTCACCCCGTCACCAGCATAACCTGGTTAGCATGGTCCTGCAGACTGTAGGATTCCCTTTTATGGCTCACTTTGTTTAATCTCCCCCAAGGGGCAGCCAGCTTAATTATGTGTTTTAATGGCAGTGGTGCCTCACCCCATCACCAGCATAACCTGGTTAGCATGGTCCTGCAGTGGAGACTGTAGGCTTCCCTTTCATGGCTCACTCTGTCTAACCTCCCACAAGGGGCAGCCAGCTTAATTATGCGCTTTAATGGCAGTGGTGCCTCACCCCGTCACCAGCATAACCTGGTTAGCATGGTCCTGCAGACTGTAGGCTTCCCTTTCATGGCTCACTCTGTCTAATCTCCCACAAGGGGCAGCCAGCTTAATTATGTGTTTTAATGGCAGTGGGGCCTCACTCCGTCACCAGCATAACCTGGTTAGCACGGTCCTGCAGACGGTAGGCTTCCCTTTTATGGCTCACTCTGTCTAATCTCCCACAAGGGGCAGCCAGCTTAATTATGCGCTTTAATGGCAGTGGTGCCTCACCCCGTCACCAGCATAACCTGGTTAGCACGGTCCTGCAGACTGTAGGCTTCCCTTTCATGGCTCACTTTGTCTAATCTCCCACAAGGGGCAGCCAGCTTAATTATGCACTTTAATGGCAGTGGTGCCTCACCTCGTCACCAGCATAACCTGGTTAGCACGGTCCTGCAGACGGGTTGGGGTAATGGGGCGGGCGCCCGGAGGGGTGAAGGCGGGCCCGGCCGGGCCCGATTTTTTGGGTTGCCCGCCGGCCCGGCCATGCCATTGGCCCGCCCATGGCCCATCGGGTGCGGAAAAGGCCCGAAATGTGCCAGATCGGAATTTGTGTATCTTTCATAGTACTGCGGCGATTTTGCTGAAACTTGCAGTAGTTGTAGCCCGACATATTGTGTTTTATAGTGTTTGTAAATTTCAGCATACTGCGCCTTCTGTTGTAGCTGTTACGGCGCTTCACACAAGGGGTACCCTTATTCATCGGTGCCGTCGTAATCACTGAACTGTGTGCTGGGATGTTTGCTACAAACTGTCCCAAGAGAAGACAGAGAACTACGTTATTTTAAGACATGCTTATCGAAGGTGTTGTCATTTGAATGCAAAAGATCGCGTCAAGAAATTCGCAGCATCGCGCCAGCAATGCAAGTTGAAAGTTGGGACAGTTTGTCTGAAATAGCCAGGTATGTTATGTACATACGTATGTAATCCAAATGAACCTATCGCGACATCCTCTAATTTAGTCAAGGTAACACAGACCAGCATAATATTTTGACACAAACTACAGTTCCTATAGGTCTACGTTCACTGAAAATTTCAGAGCAATGGCTGCTGTGTTGCAAAAGTTATTAATGACGCAACCAGCTGTGCTCTGAAACGACACTGCAACTGCAAATTTGTGGGGTTCAGACTGAAAATTGAGGCCCGATTCAGGCCCGTATAGCATGGTAGGCCCGCCCGGGCCCGGGCCCGGCCCGACCCAAAACCCAAAAGCCCAGGCCCGGCCCGGCCCGATCTGGGCAACCCAAAAGCCCGCCCAAAGCCTGCCCATGGGCGGGCCGGGCCGGGCTTTTTTCGGGCCGGCCCGGCCCGTGCGGAACCCTGCTGCAGACTGTAGGCTTCCCTTCTATGGCTCACTTTGTCTAATCTCCCCCAAGGGACAGCCAGCTTAATTATGTGTTTTAATGGCAGTGGTGCCTCACACCAGCATAACCTGGTTAGCATGGTCCTGCAGACTGTAGGCTTCCCTTTCATGGCTCACTTTGTCTAATCTCCCACAAGGGGCAGCCAGCTTAATTATGTGTTTTAATGGCAGTGGTGCCTCACCCCGTCACCAGCATAACCTGGTTAGCACGGTCCTGCAGACTGTAGGCTTCCCTTTTATGGCTCACTTTGTTTAATCTCCCCCAAGGGGCAGCCAGCTTAATTATGTGTTTTAATGGCAGTGGTGCCTCACTCCGTCACCAGCATAACCTGGTTAGCACGGTCCTGCAGACTGTAAGCTTCCCTTTTATGGCTCACTTTGTCTAATCTCCCCCAAGGGGCAGCCAGCTTAATTATGTGTTTTAATGGCAGTGGTGCCTCACCCCATCACCAGCATAACCTGGTTAGCACGGTCCTGCAGACTGTAGGCTTCCCTTTCATGGCTCACTCTGTCTAATCTCCCACAAGGGGCAGCCAGCTTAATTATGCACTTTAATGGCAGTGGTGCCTCACCCCGTCACCAGCATAACCTGGTTAGCATGGTCCTGCAGACTGTAGGCTTCCCCTTCATGGCTCACTTTGTCTAATCTCCCCCAAGGGGCAGCCAGCTTAATTATGTGTTTTAATGGCAGTGGTGCCTCACCCTATCACCAGCATAACCTGGTTAGCACGGTCCTGCAGACTGTAGGCTTCCCTTTCATGGCTCACTTTGCCTAATCTACCACAAGGGGCAGCCAGCTTAATTATGAGCTTTAATGGCAGTGGTGCCTCACCCTGTCACCAGCATAACCTGGTTAGCACGGTCCTGCAGACTGTAGGCTTCCCTTTTATGGCTCACTTTGTTTAATCTCCCCCAAGGGGCAGCCAGCTTAATTATGTGTTTTAATGGCAGTGGTGCCTCACTCCGTCACCAGCATAACCTGGTTAGCACGGTCCTGCAGACTGTAGGCTTCCCTTTCATGGCTCACTTTGCCTAATCTACCACAAGGGGCAGCCAGCTTAATTATGAGCTTTAATGGCAGTGGTGCCTCACCCCGTCACCAGCATAACCTGGTTAGCATGGTCCTGCAGACTGTAAGCTTCCCTTTCATGGCTCACTCTGTCTAATCTCCCACAAGGGGCAGCCAGCTTAATTATGTGTTTTAATGGCAGTGGGGCCTCACTCCGTCACCAGCATAACCTGGTTAGCACGGTCCTGCAGACGGTAGGCTTCCCTTTTATGGCTCACTCTGTCTAATCTCCCACAAGGGGCAGCCAGCTTAATTATGCGCTTTAATGGCAGTGGTGCCTCACCCCGTCACCAGCATAACCTGGTTAGCATGGTCCTGCAGACTGTAGGCTTCCCCTTCATGGCTCACTTTGTCTAATCTCCCACAAGGGGTAGCCAGCTTAATTATGAGCTTTAATGGCAGTGGTGCCTCACCCCGTCACCAGCATAACCTGGTTAGCACGGTCCTGCAGACTGTAGGCTTCCCTTTTATGGCTCACTTTGTTTAATCTCCCCCAAGGGGCAGTCAGCTTAATTATGTGTTTTAATGGCAGTGGTGCCTCACCCTGTCACCAGCATAACCTGGTTAGCACGGTCCTGCAGACTGTAGGCTTCCCTTTTATGGCTCACTTTGTTTAACCGTTTACCGCCGAAAGGCTACATTTGAGCTGCTCATCAGAATCAAGATAGCTGCTCACCAAAAATAGGTGCTCAGCAGAATAGGTACTGTGCAGTGATGAGCGGCTGCGCGCAGCGGGGTGCCGCGCGTGGGTAAATTTGGTGAGCACCTAAACCTGATGAGCAGTTGTTTTTGGTGAGTGGCTATATTTCGGGAGAAAATATGTGGACAGGAGGAATGGTGGCTAAATTGGAGCCAGACAGCTCGTTGTTATGGTGTTCTTCACAGGGCACGAAAGGGAACGCGGCAGTGGTTGAGGTGGCATATGGCATGGTATGAAACAATGGGTTTGATCTGCCTTAGATTGCGAGTGGTGGGAAGGAAGACACGATGAAAAAGTCCTAGGTGGCAGACGGTCATTGAGGGTTCGATGCGAGGAGCAATGGCTGTTCATCCTTATGCAGCGTACTGGTTTTTAGCACTCCGACTTGAAAAGGCGGAGTGCTATAGTGGAGGCACCGATTTCATAAATCTCCCCCCCACGAATTTTCGCAATTTTTTTCGTCCGATTTGGACGCGGTTTTTTTTAATCGATAGCTCTCGAGGGATAGTAGGTGTGGACGCACCTTCGTTTTTTTCGCGTAGTGGGAAAATTTTGAGAAAATTCAAAAATTCGAATTTTGTAGTACATTGAAAACAGTTCTCCATCCATAATTTTCGCAATACTTGATCGATTTTGGTGATTTTTGGATATATTGTAGTCCTCGACAATATCAACCTTGGAAAAGAAGCCTCAGCTTCCTAGGTAGTCTCACGCGGAAGTTATGGCCAAAAGAAAATTTCAGAGGAGTGAAATTTCGGTGTAAAAAATCGAGTTGTGAGATTCCGGTGTAAAATCGTTCTAAACGATAATTTCCCGGAAGCACCAAGCGATTTGCTATCATTTGGCACCAAAATCGCCAGAATTCACCCAGTAGATCTTTCAAAACGGTGACTCAAAGGCCGTTGATTTTGACCGATTTTCGGCACGTTTCGACTTTGGGCTGCTGTAACGCCCGGTTGCGACTCTTAATGGCTAAATGGTGTCCACCACGTGATTCCCCGTCGAAAAGTGATACGGAACCGAGTTTAAAAAATAGTTGTCCGGCTACCGTAGTCCCGGCCGCGTCCAAATTTGAAGTACATCTCTGTTGACTTATTTTCGGCAATTTTCGACTTTGGGCCGCTGTAACGCTCGAATGCGACTCCTAATGGCTAAATGGGATCCACCACGTGATTCCCCGTCGAAAGGTGATACGGAACCGATTTTCAAAAATATTTTTCCAGCTACCGTATCCCCGGCCGCGTTCAGAATTGGAAGTGCACCTCTGTTGACAGAATCACAGTTGGAGTCGATTTCGGTGCTTTTGAGGGCGCTGATTCCGAATGTGGCACTCGTTTTGCGATGCGGACCACGATTTTCGACTTTTCGTCGACAATTGGGGCACCTTAACCATGTGTTATCGAAACCCTAAGCATGGGGATTCTTCGGTGCAATATCCAATTTCGGCGTCTGTTGCGTAGCAGGTGACGCAATGCCTCCATCTGCTATTCCCGAGTTGGGTCGGAGTGCTTCTACGCAGGGGCTCCTGCACGTAATCCTTGTTCACTGCTGCTGTTATTAGGAAACAAGCTCAAGCCTGGCAGTGATTCATTGTAGCTAAGAAGCTAACCTACATTTCACCATTTTGAGATTTTCTCCCGAAAAATTACTGCTCACCAGACACAACTTCTCATCACAGACGGCTACAGTGGGCAATATTTGCATACACAAAGTGGTTTTGTATATTTTTTGTATATTTCTTTGTATATTTTTTTGTATATATACATATACAAAATACAAAGTTTTCAAAATATACATATGCATATACAAAACAAGGCAAATATACAAACTTTGTATTTTGTATATTTCTACAGTAATTTCATACTGTATCTGTGCGAAATGTTGTCGACTAACGGTCAGTCTGCTGGGCACACTTCGCCAATATCTTAGCTTGTCCAAAAGCTTGTCAATCCAAAAAGTCTGGTGGTACACTTCAGCTATGGAAAATAGTCTGACGACCACCATCCTTCACGCATTAATTCTACTGAGGTCTTGGCACGCCGTTTTGTAGCGTTTCTTGTGTTTTGGTTACGGTAGAAAAATATACAATATACAAAGCATATACAAAGAAAAACTTTGTATATATATTTGTATATATACAAAATACAAAAAAATTCGATTGTATATATAGTATACATATACAAAATACAAAAAAATTGCGATATTGCCCACTAGTACTCACCAGACTTGCTGTGCCATCGCACCCTTGGGAACTGTTTCATACCATGCCATATCCCACCTCAAAAGTGACCTCAACACACCATGATAACCACCAGAAGTGACAAACAAGCCACGATCTGGAATTCCCTATGTTTCAATTATTTCAAGATTTTCTCCCGAAAAATTACTGCTCACCAGACACAACCTCTCATCACAGACAGGTGCTCACCAGACTTGCTGCACCATTGCACCCTTGCGAATTGTTTCATACCATGCCATATCCCACCTCAATAGTGACCTCAACACACCATGATAACCACCAGAAGTGACAAACAAGCCACGATCTGGAATTCCCTATGTTTCAATTATTTCGAGATTTTCTCCCGAAAAATTACTGCTCGCCAGACACAACCTCTCATCACACACAGGTAGGTACTCACCAGACTTGCTGCACCATTGCACCATTGCGAATTGTTTCATACCATGCCATATCCCACCTCAAAAGTGACCTCAGCACACCATGACAATCACCAGAGGTGACAAACAACCCACGATCTGTAAATTCCCTACGTTTCAATTATTTCGAGATTTTCTCCCGAAAAACCAGGCAAGTCGTCCGGGGGACGCAGTATACTCCACAAATTTGAACTCCTACGCATAGTGACTCCTATGCTGTTGTGGCCTCCTGACACTCCCAATCGCAAAACTAATGCCGAATTCGTGATCTACATCCCAGAATACCCCAGAATCGACATACAACACCCCTAACTTCCTATGGACTCGCAGAACCGAAATTCTGCACTTGGAGTACGGTAGCATGCAAATTCGTCATAGGTACGTTCAAACATCGTCTAAACGCTAAACAAATGCCAAATTCGTAATCAGCGCCCCCGAAAACCCCGAAATCGAGTATAATATCGCGAAAGTCGACCCGACACCCAATATTCAAATGGACGCGGCAGGGTTACTGTAGCTCTGAAAATATTTCAAAAACACTTTTCTGGACTACGGTACGGAACTCTCGCTCCATAATCGAACGCCACTGGTACACCGACTGGTAGTTCTGTTGACGCTTGCCCCAAAGCGACGCCATCTTGACCGTTCTCGTTCTCCTATCGGCGAAGTTGGTAGTCAATCGATCGACAACTTGCTGATAATCGACCTTCACTTCCTCCGACATGGACATGAAGAACTTCAAGGCGTCACCCGTCAACAACTCCAACAGGTACTTTCGTTTGACTGCCTGCGGATAATTCTCAACGGCAATTCCGAATTCGACGAACCAGTCAGCGAAATTGTCTCTGTCGAGACCCGCGAACTTAGCCAACCCCGGCCTGGTATACGCCAGCGTGTTCAGTACCGTACCCAAACCGTTCAAGCCATCAGCGGCGATCGCTGTAGAAGAGAAAGGACCCGCCGAATCAGGCGGCGCCCGAGAATGATTCAAAATCGCTTCCATCTGACGGCGCGACTCCTCTCTCTCAGCCACCATCTGTTCCCGATCCCTGTCTCTATCAGCCATCATCTGCTGCACGAGTTCCCGCTGCGCCAGATCCCTAGCCGTCCGCTCTTCGCGCTCTCTCTCCCGCTGCTCGCGCTCCTTCCTCTCTGCCTCTCGCTCTCTGGCATCGCGCTCTTCACGCCGCTCTCGTTCCTGCCTGTCGAGCACCTGCTGCAACATCGCCGTCTGGGCTGCCTGCTGCTGACGCTGCAACTCCGCGAAAATGGACACAATCTGAGGAGCCGGTTCCTGAGAAATCGACCTACCCGCCACACGCTCAGAGGAAACACTGTCCCTGTCACTGTCCCCAAGACCGCCGTCTTCCAACCTATGAGCCTGCCTGCTCTCATCCAGATTCAGCTTCTGAGAGACCTTCTCTTGGTCCGGAATCTGCTATCTCAACGCCAGAATCGAAGGATCCACCCAACCGTAGTCGACATTCTCATCGACCAAAATCTCATCCGTCGTCCGTCTCTTAGCGAGGGACACCGGCTTCTTTCCCGACTGCTGACCATCCATTGTGATCAACACTCACACCCACAGGAAAGCGATTCCCACTAGCCGCCTATCGCCGATTCTACCTCCTCCTAGCTCAAACGCCAACAGACCTTCCAACTACTACGTCTCCCAGGAACCGTTCCCGAACGGTACTAGCGTTCCCGGTCAACGCACCAGTTGTAGTCAGGCCCGTTGACGGCCAAGCCCGGGACGCGTCTGGTACGCGATAGGCTCCACAACTAACACCACTAAGACAGAGGTCAGTACGCGCCCAAGCCGTAGACTACTGAACACCTAACCCCTGTCGCACGTATCGTACCCCAGTAAGCTCTATCAAGTACAAGGACGCTTAACAGAGACTCACGGATAGGCGCTGTTCCAAGCAGTAGTCCGAATGGGTGTTTATTTCTGACCACAGCTAAGAATAAGCTACCAGGCTAACAAACGGCAGACTACTTATACCGATCTAAAGACATCTTAGTTATGCATGGCATCCCTAATGGTGCCATGTGCAAAAGCCACTAACTGCTGTGACTCACCTAGTAGAGCCAACTCCCTAGCTCCTACTAAGATCTCACCTAGTGGGGTCGGTATAGTAGGCACCTAACTCTTGGATTACCGTTATCAATCTTCTCTGTCCCTCCTCGGCGAGGAAGCGACTAGCCGACCGGATGGAAGTCGAGTGGAAGAGTCGACACGGTCGGTCCACAACTTCTCTTCGCACTTTCTTCGCCGAGCTCACAAAGTGCCGGACTTTACAAACTGGTCGTGGAATGTAGACGTTCCCTTGCGCTCTTCCAGCGATAGCGGGAAGTAGAATAGTCGGGAGAGCACAAAAGCAACGTAGCACGGTAGCAGGGAAGAGGTATAAACAGGACCTAGGCTCCCGCGCCAAAGAATCACGTTACCCAAGAACGATTGGGGTCACGGATCGGGTTCGCTAAACCTTAGCGGTTGGAGTCAGCCTTAGGGCTTTCACCAATTTGCCGTTACGACGGGCAAGGGTTCGGTCCACCGAGGATCGGGTTCAAATTATGACGATTTGGTCCCCCTTTTATGTCAGTTGGAGTGGAGATAGCAATCTCTGCGATAATATGAGGGCTACAGCAGCCTCAGAATTTGCATATTAGATGGAGATGGTAGGTTTGAATAGTTGAATTTACTATACGCACCACCATCAAGACGCCCCGATCGGCGCATCAGCGCCTGACGGCTGTGCACATGCTTACAGTGGTGCCTCACCCCGTCACCAGCATAACCTGGTTAGCATGGCCCTGCAGACAGAAGGCTTCCCTTTCATGGCTCACTTTGTCTAATCTCCCACAAGGGGCAGTCAGCTTAATTATGAGCTTTAATGGCAGTGGTGCCTCACCCCGTCACCAGCATAACCTGGTTAGCACGGTCCTGCAGACTGTAGGCTTTCCTTTTATGGCTCACTTTGTCTAATCTCCCCCAAGGGGCAGCCAGCTTAATTATGTGTTTTAATGGCAGTGGTGCCTCACCCCATCACCAGCATAACCTGGCTAGCATGGTCCTGCAGACTGTAGGCTTCCCTTTCATGGCTCACTTTGTCTACTCTCCCATAAGGGGCAGCCAGCTTAATTATGTGCTTCAATGGCAGTGGTGCCTCACCCCGTCACCAGCATAACCTGGTTAGCATGGTCCTGCAGACTGTAGGCTTCCCTTTCATG
>JASAMZ010007861.1:10000-43645 GCA_030248115.1 Linhomoeus sp. GSCO2_2 | reverse complement strand
CGTATTGACAGTCTGTCGACGCTGCAGTCGAAGTACACAGGGGCCTTCCATCATCCCTCTTGCGCCCCACTGGAGGGTAGTTTCGTCTCAGAGGTGGCCATTCTCCAGAGACTGCTGAAGTGCCATCGATCGCTGACTCAGTTCGCCCTACTGGACTCCCTGTTGTGTCTGAAGGAGGCCAAACAGCAGCTAAAGAGCTGGCTGGGAGATTCAGGGACCAAGTGGACAGACCAGGCCACGAGTAGCGGCTCCTGGCTCTCGGGACTGGGTGTGTGATTGGAGGTACAAGGAAGCCCACCCAATATGCACTGCTGTGCTGAACAGTGGAACACTGGAAGTTATTTTTGCCACTGTGAAGCATCGTCCCTTTCTCATCCTCTTCCAGGCTTCTCCAGTCGCTCTCAGTCGTCGCTGTCTCTGTGCCAGTGGCTGAAGAGCTTCCTGGAGACGCTTCTGTCCAAGTTCGGCCTATACTTCCACGACGCCTTTCTCAGACACGCGCCACAGGTTGGTCGGTGACAACAGCGATTTGTGTTAGACCATGATCAAATTGAGAATAGTACTTTCTCCATCAGGCTGACTTCAAGAGAGACCTGGGGAACATTCCATCTCCCAACTTCATTCAAAAGCTGTCCAATTTCCAGAAGAAGCAGGACGCCCTCCACGTCTGCCTCATCCTCGACGGACACGACATGCCACAGTTCAGAGGCATCGGTTACAGGTGGGTCTGTTATATCAGTCAAGCGCTTCAATTGAAGACGAAGGGCTAGATAATTGCGTCTTCTTGACATTCGAAGAGGTCTACGTCGAATATCTTTCTGATCGTCTGTTAACGCGATTTTTTGTTTCATTGCTGTTCAATCCACTATCCTCCTCAGGCACCCTTCACGCGAGACAGAGCCTCTGAAGGGGCTGGAGAGCTGTCCCTTTCTCATCAGTCTTCCAGTGGAGAAGCCGCCTCCCAGTCATCTGCATCCAGCTTTGGTCATGACCCTTGGGGAAAAGGGGCCTCAGTTGTCCGAGAGAGCTGGTACAACGGCCTTTGTCTACGACGAGAGTAAAAGTCTCTCCCTCTATCTGAGTCGGGTGGAGAGGGCGCCGCAGACGCCGGTCTACCTCCTGCTCCTATTCAATGGCAAAAGGCTGGAGAAGGAGCCAGCGACGCTCGCATTCGCCTCAGAGTTTCAGAGGGAGCTAAGTCTAGACAACCTGTTTCTAGCACTGAAGTCGGGATTGAAATGAAGTGATAACCACGGTCTTCGATAATAAAGGAATCCATCAAACGAAGATTTTGTTGTTTCGCGATGAAGTGCTTTCTCCACGAATTCCTGATTTGTGAACAGTGTGCGTTGTGCTCACAAAAACGGCAGGTTAATCAAGCCACAAGCACAACTGGTGCCATACTGAAGAATTGAATGGAGCCCTCTTGTGCCCGTTTAGAGGACTACAGGGTGGCCGAAGTGAGCGAGACTTCGGTGTAGCGCGTGGCATAGGCAATCTAGACAAGTCGTTCCTTCATATGCATGTAGACGCCCGCCTCCCTCTACTACGTGTCCGACTTCCTTTCGGTGGAGGAGGAAGAGCAGCTGTTGGAGAGGGTACAATCGGCTCCCAAACCGAAGTGGGAGTGGCTCAGCAATCGAAGACTGCAGAACTACGGCGGGATCGTCGGCCGAAAGGCGCTCATTCCCGCAGATGACATACCCGACGTGAGCCTATTAGGTACTTGGGAAGCCCGCTAGGGTCTAAGTATGTAGCCTATTAGATTAGCTTCGTGCATACTATTCTAGTTCGCTTCGTTTGCCCGTCCACTATGCGCCCCGCCCGCACGACAGCCGCCATCTGAACTTCTTGCCCCCTCCCCCCCCCCCCGTTTTGCTTCGGTAATGGCATTTTCGCCATCGCCGTTTATTTTCTACTTATACAAATCCTCTCTTGTCAGAGTGCTTCTCTGCAGGGACTCCTGCACGTTTTCTATATTGTCATCAGATGCCCTGACCTGATAGTAGCCGTTCCTATTTCTCATTCTTTTCTACCAATCGAAGATTTGCGTGGCTTTCCCAACTTAAGTCTTAAATTTCCAATATTTGCACGTCGTTTGTCACACGAAGAACCAAACGCCCTATTCGCAATAACCTCCAGGCCACGAACTGGTAAATGGTGGTGGTTTGCGTACGCTTTCAATCTACTCTTACACTGTTGCTGTACAACTCACATTCGCAAAACGCCAGCGAAAGTTAAAAGGTTTCGATGATTGGACGACAGGACGATCTGAGTGGCGTCCACTGGTTGCGCGAGACGCAGCTCAAATTTCTGTTTGAATTGTTGTAGGCCGACCCCACTTGTCACTTCACTTTCGAATTCAAATACAGCTACAGTAATCACTGAGGGCGGCAAAGTCTAAACGTGGGTGGGAGTGTAAAGTCGGACCCAAGTCTTCTGGTACGTACGTAGGTCCTTTAGCGCAGCATAGCCCTGCTGCCCGTCTACTGCGAAATTCGACCTTTTCAATTTTCTCACCTAGATACAGTAGACTTCTCTCGTAACGGACAAGAAGTTTAGGAAAGAACGGCGTATTGTCGTGTGTTTCAGTGGCTTCGCCGTGTCATGAACAGGGTCAGTTCCATTGAGGGGACCTTCGAGAGGGGCAAAGAGCCCAATCACGTTTTGGTCAACGAATATCTCCCAGGACAAGGCATAATGGTCAGTTCTGGTTGTGGTGATTTGAAAACTGAACAAGACTAAGGTTTATTAAACATAATTGCAGGCTCACGAGGACGGCCCCGCCTTCTATCCCACCGTCACGAATGTCACCCTGGGAAGTCACACACTTCTCGACTTCTACAACAAGATTCAGTCCACTGACGACACGCACTCAGACTCTCAGGTGTGTACGCTGCATTTATGTACATAGTTCACGGAAAAGTATCTGTCGACGCCTTGAGAAACTAGCCTGCGCACTCTTCAAAATCTCGTGAAACGTCTACTATTTAGGGAGAGACTTCTCTGTCTGAGAGATATGTGGGTTCAGTGCTGTTGGAGCGTCGGAGTCTGGTGATTCTGAAGGACGGTCTCTACACAGACTTTCTGCACGCCATCGCTCAAAGGGAAGAGGACACTCTCTCATCAACAGACACTGAGCACATCTGGAACCTGCCACTGCTCAGAGACCATAGACATCTGGGAAGTGACACTGCCACTGTCACTCTGAAGAGAGGCACTCGCGTCAGTCTGACGATCAGAAACGTCCCCAGGGTGGCCGGTCTTGGAGTGAAGCACCTGCTTGGGAAGTGATGACAACCATTCATATTGTTGATTGCGGGTCTTCTGTTGCGTTGGGCTCCTTCCGGATTCAACGGTGACGACTACATTGTGCAGTGTACTTCATTATTCAACGGCTTCGACACGTTTCACAGCAAACCTTTCGGTCCAGTAGTTCAAGGGGAAGGCAGATTCCCACGCCACCACGTACATACTCTTTTCGAGAGGCGTATCTGATCGAACGCCAAACAACTGCTTTACAGTTTACATACATACTTGAATAGCCATGAACCTAGATTTAGTCAGACAATGTGGGTCGGAATTTGAGCCCTGAATGTGTCTTTACATCTTAGTGGTGGTGAACCATTCTTTCAATGACCCATGATTTCGTCGACTCACTACGCATACTGTACATCAAATGTCGTCTTCGCGGCACAGTGACAATGGATGTTCCCTCTAATCTGTGCAATGCACAGTGTCCTCCTCTTGTAGTGGCGTACACATTCAATGCAGATAGCCATTTGCTCGTCCCCGTTAGCGGTGTCTATAACCCGCGGAGTGTTGACGCGCCACTGGCTAAATTGGCCGCCGGTCTGGCAACAGGGATAAACAAAGGACCGCCCCGTAAAACAACCGCTGCCGCTGCCATCGTACGCATTCGAATTGATGCTAAATGTTACGAAAGTGGAATATCTTTTTACACGGTACCAAATTTCAACCACGCGCATAAGTTTCGCGCAACCTGGATGGGCGACAATACTGTCAACATGATTCAGATTATCTCCAAAACACATAAATCACGCTGGCGTCCTAGTCCGGTGAGTTCTGAACGAGTCCACCCCTTTTACTGAATGAGTCCACCCCAAAATTCTGAATGAGTCCACCCCAAATTCTGAATGAGTCCACCCCAAATTCTGAATGAGTCCACCCCAATTCTGACCAGGCGCGCCAAGTAGCGATGCTCCCCCCCCCCCCCCCCCCCCACAACACCCCATTCCCCACCTTCTCCCCCCCCCCCCCCTTGCAGAGAATTGGCAGCCGCATTAGTGTGACTGTCATCAATGTAGCGCCAACGCGCCATTGTGTCGCATTTGCTAGCAGGAAAGGGGCACAGCCGGCCTGAGCAGGAGGTGAAGTAGATGGAGGAGTGTTCATACCACTTAACGTTTGCACTAAAACTCGGTCGGCGGAGCGCCTGGCGGGTCGAAAACTGAGGCTTAGCGCGACCACCAACTTCAGGGCGCGCTAACGCGCGCCCTGAAGTCGGTCACCGGTCGCGTTAAGCCTAAGCTTCGACCCGCCAGACTGCGACGCCGACTGACTCTTGTGAACTGTGGGCGCAGGGCGAGCCTAAGCATAGCCTGAACTGGAAGGAATATATTGTGTCTGAAAGTAATTTAAAGAAACAAGGAGACGGCCATTTGCTGAATCATGTAACAGACGCAAAATGAAGCTTTAAAATTACTTTGCTCGGCCGCTGCTCAACACCGGCGTCCAAAGCACTATGTGTGTGCAAGAACCGATTTAAACATGCCTGCACAACACCATAGTGCGCTCGCTTACGCGGAGCTAGGCGCACAACCTTTACTTTGCTGAACGGGGGGTGGGGGTGGACTCATTCAGAATTTGGGGTGGACTCATTCAGAATTTGGGGTGGACTCATTCAGACTTTTGGGGTGGACTCGTTCAGTAAAAGGGGTGGACTCGTTCAGATTTAGCCTCCTGGTCCAGCAAGACAACGTATATCATCAAAACGGACTGTCTCACTGTAGAGGAGCGAGATTTTCTCCGTCAAGATGTGCAATCGGCATGGGCAGGCCACGTTGAGGCAGCTGGGAGTTCTTTCTCCATACAACTGCAGCTGGTGGGAGGCGGCGTTGCAGATGGGCCCTTCAGCCATATTGTAACTAGACTGATGGCTCTGGTGTTGTGAATGCTTCTCCACCGCCACTGGCAAGGCGTGGCGATGCCAACTGATCTCTACCTACTCAGGCAGAATTCTGCAATGTTACAACGTTCGTCATATTTCGACAACAAATCTCAGCTCACTTGATTCGCCTTAAATGAAAAGGATGCATCATTTTGGCCGGATTTCGCTTCTCTTGACATTTTGCGTGGACCAACTTGTTGCCGCGGTCCCACCAGCGGGCTTCAAGAGAGGTACCCACATTACAGTAATAACCCGTACGACTTCAACCAATATTGTTGGCGATTTGGAGAATTGGACAAAAGGTCAAAGTTTTGCTGTACGCGAAATCAGCGACGTTCTCTCTTCGACCCGCTGCTGGAGTTGCGCCACAGAGCGACTGAAGTACAAGGCAAGTCACCGTTTCCCCTCTCTATTTGTTCATATTCTAAAACAACAGGGCTAGTTTCTAAAACAACATGTGTTATTGTCGTCCAGGCCGACTTCCGCAAGCCTCCGTTGGTGTTCACCGACCTCTGCTTCGACAATCCCTACTGGTGGAGTCAGCCGGACGACAACAACACAGTACTCTGCACTGATGGACCCTGCATCAAGGTGGAGATCAACTCCGCCTCCTTTGGTGGGTGATGAAGCTTTCAACAGTGTGCGTGTGCCCAGGTGTGTCGATCGGTCGTGCGTGTAACGGTGGGAGGATCTGGCACTTAACACCTCAACCCCCCCCCCCCCCCCCCCCCACTCGCATGGTACACAAACGGATGTTTCACAGGACGTGCCGTGTACCGGGGAGTTTTAGTGCAAACTGTAAGTAATACCACCAAGATATGACAGACACAAAGTATAGGTTGAACTTTTTGCACACACAGCTTGTTGTCGTCGTCGTCGCCGTCGTCGTCGCCGTCGTGACGAAAAAAATCGTATTTGTAGTTCTCACGACATTCGACAAGATTCTTGCGCAGCCGTGTTATTAAGTTTTTGTTCTCGTTCGATGGCGCGTGGTCCAAAAGATAACGTAGGGGTTACGAATCGTGGGGCGCGCGATAACCTTTCGATATCTCTCGCCAAATGCCATTTTGGCTGCGCTTGTATAGAACAAACTAAAGTTCGTCGTTACTTTGAAGGCCTATGTGCCGGGTGTCCCAAAAATCCAGCCCCGCGTCCCCAGTAAGTTGTGGAAAACGTTGCGCTGTGAAACTTACGCTGATTAAAGGTCATCGTCTTGGCACATCTGATATCAAATTACAATACTCCATCCCCATTATGTTGCAGGAGTGACTCTGTGGGCCCAAAAGAGAAGGAGAAAGAAGCCACTGTGAAGTCGAAACCCGTCAAGCAGCAGGACAGCACTGAGAAGACTGAAATGAAATGTGGGTCTCAGATGTTACTGAGATATGTGCATGATTCGTGTGTCACTGTGCCCAAATTTCAGCGACAACCAAGCCTCCCAAGGAGAAGACTCGAAAGAAGAGCTCGACGAAGGCTTCTGACGACAGCGATTCAGGTGCTGTGGCACTAACTCCACTGCAAATTCCCATGGCGCACTTCAATTTGCCCCATTCTCCAAACCCACCCTCCTTTCAGATGGCTCAAGCAGCGATGGTGACTCTGACGACTCTCTTGTGCTTCCACAGAAGTCCTTCGAGAAGGAGGTGCAGATGCTGATGGAGCAGGAGTTCATCATGGGCTTCTCCATGTATGACAGAGTCAAGAGAAGGTGAGGGGGGTGGTTGTTACTGGAGTGGAGTGGTCAGTAGTATTAGAATGGAGTGAAGTTGGAGCATGGCTAGAGTGCAATGGGAGTACTACTGGAGTAGAGTAGTGGGTGAAGTTACATGGAGTGGTCACTGATTTGAAGCGGAGAAAAGAGGAGTCACCGCCTTCAAGCATCCCATTTGACCTTTTCTATTTCCACAGGTCCACAGCCAAGCGAACGGAGCAGGAGAAGACGTCCGACTTCCTCAAGGAGCTGCGCGAGCGGCGGGAGAAGCTGCAGAAGGAGCGAGAGAAGCAGAATCGCCGCCGGCTCAGCGACAGCTCGGACGACGGATCAATTGACCTGACGAAGACCTCTGCAGCTGATGATGAACAGGAACATGCGCGGAAGGCCTCTGAAGAGCCAGAGGGCGCGTCAAAGCCCAAGAATGAACCTGAGGACCCATCTGCAACCCAACAGAGCGAAGCCGACAAGAAACAGGAGGCGAAGAAGAAGAAAAACGTGAAAAGGCAAGTGGAGAAAAGGAAGCTGGGAGTCGACAACACCAGCGCGGAGCCCAAGCTCGACCTCTCGGGCGTGTTCGGCTACGATTCCTCCAAGAACGACGACAGACCTCAGGCTCAAGCCACTCCCCCACCAGCCAAGAAGGCAAAGGAGAAGAAGAAGGATATTGAGGTTGAGGCGCAGCCAACGCCGAAAAAGCCCAAGGAAGACAGCAAAGAGAAGGAGAAGAAGAAAGGGAAGAAGAGGGACGGCTCTGAAGAGCCCAAAGCCAACAAACGAAAGCTGAAGGAGGAGAAAGAAACTAAGGAAAAGGACAAGGGCGCGACAATAGCCGAAAAGAAAGACAAAGAAGCCAAAGAAAAGGAGAGGGAGAAAGAAAGAGAAAAGAAGAGAAAGCAAGAGAAGAAGGAGAAGAAAGATGAAAAGAAGCGGAAGAAGGAGAAAGAGCAGAGGTCGTCTGACAAGGCGGCTGGTTTTGTCACCAAGGGCGCCATGAAGGTACATATACCTAGTCCTATATACTAAGCGGCTAACGCGGTCTGTCTGTTATACGTCTGTCCGCTTAGCACTAGGCATTCAAATGGCGGCCACGGCGGCAATGATGCGCGCACTGTACACTGCGCGCAAATGGATTATGTGTAGTATACAGCGTATAGACGCTTTGTTTCGTCATATCGAATGGTCAAACGATTCTTTTGCGCGACTTTGTGAAATTAAACTATTATTTTGCGGGACTTTGTGAAAAGGTTGCAGGCACTTCGCCACGCGAAGCTTCAGCACGCGCGCGCCTAGACGCCAGCGGGACGCCAGCGGCGGCAATCAATCCCTGCACGGCCAGCGCCGCCTGTTGCTGCGAACCTTCAACGCAGCCACTTGCCTGAACAGTACGGCAATGCACTGTAGCAGAGCCTTGCAAAAGCGAACAGAGCGGCAGTGCGCGGTACAACAGAGAGGCTTGCAATGTGCAATGCAATCCAGGCAATGCAATCCAGGCAATGCAACGGCAATGCTCGCGCAGGCATTGAAAGTACGGCAACGTTTGCGGAGGCAATTCTAGCCGCTTGAGCGACTATTTCGCTAAACTAAGCGTTGGAACAGAGCCGAACAGTACGACAATGCTCGCGCAGGCAATTCTAGCCGCTTCAGCGACAATTTCGCTTGCAACGGGACAGATCTTGCAACAGGACAATCTGCCCGCTCTCTATGCTTTGTTTTGCGCGGCGCTTTGTACTGCGCGTTCGCGAGGCAGTCAGCGCCATTGGCTTGCAACAGGACTGACTTTCTGCAACAGGACAAATGCGGCAACAGTACAGACGTTGCAACAGGATCGTCGCGCGAGGCGACCAGCGCCGTTGGCTCGCAACAGGACAGACCTTTGCAACAGGACAGATTTTGCAACAGGACAAATCTTGCAACAGGACAGATTCTGCAACAGGACAAATCTTGCAACAGGACAGATTCTGCAACAGGACGAATCTTGCAACAGGACAGATTTTGCAACAGGACAAATCTTGCAACAGGACAGATCATGCAACAGGACAGATCTTGGATTTTGGCCGCCAAAATGTGCCGCGGTGGGCCGGCCCCAGCGGCAACTTTGGCGCAGCGTTTCATACAATACCACAATGCATTGTTGTATAGTTGTATAGTATGTTATAGTATAGCATACTATACTACAGGGTGGTCCAGCCTCGACGCCCGCTCTTTGCTGGCGAATTACTTACGCTTCTGTTGACCGATCTAGTTGATATTTGACAGTTATATAAAGGATACTTTAACTTAAAGGTGTACAAAATTTGGTATGAATTGGGACAACCGTTTGTGAGATACGACCGGTCAAAACAAAACTGCAAAGAATCGCGCTTAGAAGCCTGCCTTTTGAATTGGACAATATCAATTTGAACAAAATTTTGTACATGGTTGGGTCCATGTGTGTACAATGTGGTTTAAAAATATCACTCGAGTTTGTTATGATTCTGTGTAGTTTCTTGAAAACATAGCCAGCCCGTTCGCACCGCTATGGATAAAGAATCGTAGCAACGCAGATGTGGTTGGTTACACGCGAAGCTGTAGCTCGCAAACGGCAGAACCGATCAACATGAAATTTCGCGCACCTTTTAGCGAAAGTGTCTTCTATTTAACTGTCAAAAATTAGTTAGATCGGTTAACTGGAGCTTCAGTAATTCGTCTACAAAGAGCGGGCGTCAAAAGTGAGTATCAGCCGCGGTCTTTCGCTGAAATTGGCGTGTCACGACAAGACACGCCATGGTTGCATGTCTCTATCAATCGCAACCAAATTTTGCACACATCTAAGTTAGACATTTGTCTAGGCGGTGTGTGAACATGAGTTAAGTCGGTTTAGTCTTTGCCGAGTTATTTGTTAACAAAGAGCGGGCGTCGAGGCTGGACCACCCTGTATACAACAATTCCTTGGGCATTTGTTGTACAATACTATACTATACAACAATTGATGTCAGATTTGGCATACTATAACATACTATACAACAATTCAATCCTACACAACAATGCAATGTTGTATAATTTTGCGGAGTTGTAGGCATCAAAATGATGCATAGACGGCTTCCAGAACTCAAGTATGGTCACAAATCCTGTGTTTCTGTAATGATTTGGCCCGACTGGAGGTTGATTTTGTACTGAATTGTATGGCTATGCTTAATTTTCGCGTCTGAAATCTTACACTCAGGTGATATTATTCAGCCATTTCCAATTTGCCGTACAACAATTCATATTGTTGTACAATACAACAATTGAAATTCCAGAGGCCGTACTATACTATACTATACAATAATTCATTTCGGAGTTTTATACAATCCTATATACTAAGCGGCATAGAGTGTGTCTGTCTGTTTGTTTGTTTGTCTGTTAACACGATAACTCTAGCTACAGTTGACGGATCGCGATGATCTATGGCTTAAACTGACCGTCGTGACATGTAGTTTTGCATCTCCTTTTGTGGCCTTTGGCCGATGACTAAATTCCACAATATTTCGCAAATATCAGCTGCGCCAGTACATTCTGAGCACAGAAGGCGCCGCACACTGCGATTGACGTTTGATTTCGCGCCACAAGCACTTTACAGTGTCACCATTTATGACCGAGTTGTCGTTGTGAGACTCCAAAGTGTATTCGCTGGCACTGCATGCACTGGCAGGGGCACAGCATCAAACTGCTTTGGATCTATGTCAAATGTCTTTAGATCCATCTGAAATCCCATACGGGCTAAACCCAAATCCCTATGGGCTAAACCCAAGTGTCTATTGTGTATTTACCTGCACGGGAGCTGGTGTGAGCCCACTGGCAGTGGCACAGGGTCGAATGACTTGAGATCTATCTGAAATGTCCTATGGGCTAAACACAATTGTCTATGGGCTGAACCCAACACCATTGACCATAGAGATTCTCCTACGGGCTAAAGGCACTAGTCCTATATACTAAGCGGCATAGAGTCTGTCCGTTTGTTTGTTTGTTTGTCTGTCCGGCCATTTTCTCGCGACACAGTTGATGGATCCTGGAGATCTATAGATCAAAAGAACCGTCATTGACTGCGATTTGTCCCTTCCTATTTTAAAACGTTTGCGAATTACTAAATTCCACAAAAATCACGAAAATATCGGCTGCACAGTACATTCTGACCACAAAGGAGTGGCTGATGGTTGCTTTCATGCACATTTCGCACCGGTTGTGTTACCATTCACTACAGAGTTGTCGCTGTGAGACCCCGACATGTATTCGAAGGCACGGGAACAGGTTCAAAGGTAAATTCAGGCACTGGCAAGGGCGCAGTGTCAAGAGACATTTGATGTATCTGGTCAGATGACATTAGATCTATCTGAAATCTCCTATGGGCTAAATGCAAGCATCCATGTGTTAGCTTCAGTGTATCCTGAGACATGGCAGCTGGTGCAACCCTAAAAGCAGGCACTGACAGAGGCACAGTGTCGAATGACTTTAGATCTATCTGAATCTCCTATGGGCTGTTGTGAGCATTGGCTGTGAACCATAGGCCAATACATGTTGTGAGCAGTGGCTGATTTTCGTGGGTCGATACAAATGGCTCTGTTTCCATAGGTGTTCAGCTATAGATCCTATATACTATGGCGCCTAGACTCTGTCCGTGTGTTTGTTTGTTTGTTTGTCTGTCAGCGCTCTAGCGCTCGCTACAGTTGACGGATCGCGATGATCTATGGCTTAAACTGACCGTCAAAACACGTAGTTTTGCATCTTTGCATTTATAACTTTGACCAAAGTCTAAATTCCACAAAATTTCAACAATTTCAACTGTGAGGTGCACAATTCTGCTAAACCATGCTGATTCAAATGGCGGCCACAGTAGCAATGACGCGCGAACTGTACGCCAACACGCAAAACAACTTCAAATTGTAGTGCGGGACATTTACAGTGTCACCACTCACCAAAGAGTTGTCGTTGTGAGACTCCAAAGTGTATTCGCAGGCACTCCATGCTCTGGCAGGGGCACAACATCAAACTATTCTGGATCTATTTCAAACGGCTTGAGATCTATTTGAAATGCCTAATTGGTTGACCCCAAATGTCTATAGACTAAACCCAAGAGTCTACTGTGTATTTACAGGCACAGGAGCTGGTGTGAGCATAAATGTAGCTACTGGCAGGGGCTCAGTGTCAAATGTCTTGAGATCTGTCTGAAATGCCCTATTGGCTAAACACAAATGTCTATGGGCTAACCACAAGAGTCTACTGTGTATTTGCAGGCACATGAGCTGGCGCGATCCTAAACGTAGGCACTGACAGGGGCACAGGTTCGAATGGCTTGAGATCTATCTGAAATGTCCTATGGGCTGAAGCCAATTGTCTACGGGCTAAACCCAAGCATCTATTGTGTGTTTACAGGCACAGGAGATGGAGAGATCTTAATCATAGGCACTGACAATGGCACAGGGTCTAACGACTTGATATCTAACTGTACTGTCCTGCAGTGCACTGACTTCGATGATTGAGTTATCTCCTTCATGCTCTGCAGATTAGCCATATGCTATTGACCATAGAGATTCTCCTACGGGCTAAAGGCTCTAGTCTACATTACTATGCCAGCTAGGTGTTTTGTCCGTCCGTCCGTCTGACTACGCTTGCCTTCCTAGCACTTCGCCACGCGACGCTTCAGCATGCGCTTGCCTCGCTAGCACTTCGCCACGCCAAGCTTCAGCACGCACGCGCTAGGAAGCCAGCAGGACGCCAGCGGCGTCCCGCAGAGAAGCTCGCTCGCTTTGATCGATCGGCCGCAGAGAATCAATCGCTGCACGGCCAGCGTCGCCTGTTGCTGCCTGCCTTCAACGCAGGCTTTGCCTGAACAGTACGGCAATGCACGGTAGCAGAGCCTTGCAAAAGCGAACAGTGCGGCAGTGCGCAGTACAGCAGAGAACCTTGCAATGTGCAATTCAACAGAGCCGAACAGTACGACAATGCTCGCGCAGGCAATTCAAGCCGCTTCAGCGACTATTTCGCTTGCAACAGGACAGATCTTGCAACAGGACAATCGGCCCGCTGTCTAGCATTTGTTTTGCGCGCCGCTTTGTACGGCGCGTTCGTGAGGCAGTCAGCGCCATTAGCTTGCAACAGGACAGACTTTCTGCAACAGGACGCTGCAACAGTACGGACGTTGCAACAGGATCGTCGCGCGAGGCGACCAGCGCCGGTGGCTCGCAACAGGACAAACCTTTGCAACAGGACAGATTTTGCAACAGGACAAATCTTGCAACAGGACAGATCTTGCAACCGGAAAATCTGTCCGCTTTCTATCATTTTTTTGCACTGCGCTTTGTACGGCGCGTTCGCGAGGCAGTCAACGCTGTTGGCTTGCAACAGGACAGACTTTCTGCAACAGGACAAATGTTGCAACAGTACAGACGTTGCAACAGGATGCTCGCGCGAGGCGACCAGCGCCATTGGCTCGCAACAGGCCAGACCTTCTGCAACAGGACAGATTTTGCAACAGGACACATCTTGCAATAGCACAGACCTTGCAACAGGACAGATTTTGCAACAGGACAGACCCTGCAACAGGACAGATCTTGCAACAGGACAGACCCTGCAACAGGACAGATCTTGCAACAGGACAGATCTTACAACAGGGCAAATCTTGCAACAGGACAGATCTTGCAACAGGACAAATCTTGCAACAGGACAGATCGTGCAACAGGACAGACCTTGCAACAGGACAGATTTTGCAACAGGACAAATCTTGCAACAGGACAAATCTTGCAACAGGACAGATTTTGCAACAGGACAGACCTTGCAACAGGAAAGATCTTGCAACAGGACAGATCTTGCAACAGGACAGATCGTGCAACAGGACACATCTTGCAACATGACAGATCTTACAACAGGACAGACCCTGCAACAGGACAGATCTTGCAACAGGACAGACCCTGCAACAGGACAGATCTTGCAACAGGACAGATCTTACAACAGGGCAAATCTTGCAACAGGACAGATCTTGCAACAGGACAAATCTTGCAACAGGACAGATCGTGCAACAGGACAGACCTTGCAACAGGACAGATTTTGCAACAGGACAAATCTTGCAACAGGACAAATCTTGCAACAGGACAGATTTTGCAACAGGACAGACCTTGCAACAGGACAGATCTTGCAACAGGACAGATCGTGCAACAGGACAGACCTTGCAACAGGACAGATTTTGCAACAGGACAAATCTTGCAACAGGACAAATCTTGCAACAGGACAGATTTTGCAACAGGACAGATTTTGCGATCTTGCAACAGGACAGATTTTGCAACAGGACAGTCCTTGCAAATGGACAGATCTTGCAACAGGACAGATCGTGCAACAGGACAGATCTTGCAACAGGACAGACCTTGCAACAGGACAGATCTTGCAACAGGACAGACCCTGCAACAGGACAGATCTTGCAACAGGACAGATATTACAACAGGGCAAATCTTGCAACAGGACAGATCTTGCAACAGGACAGACCCTGCAACAGGACAGATCTTGCAACAGGACAGATCTTACAACAGGGCAAATCTTGCAACAGGACAGATCTTGCAACAGGACACATCTTGCAACAGGACAGATCGTGCAACAGGACACATCTTGCAACATGACAGATCTTACAACAGGACAGACCCTGCAACAGGACAGATCTTGCAACAGGACAGATCTTACAACAGGGCAAATCTTGCAACAGGACAGATCTTGCAACAGGACACATTTGCAACAGGACAGATCGTGCAACAGGACAGACCTTGCAACAGGACAGATTTTGCAACAGGACAAATCTTGCAACAGGACAAATCTTGCAACAGGACAGATTTTGCAACAGGACAGACCTTGCAACAGGACAGATCTTGCAACAGGACAGATCGTGCAACAGGACAGACCTTGCAACAGGACAGATTTTGCAACAGGACAAATCTTGCAACAGGACAAATCTTGCAACAGGACAGATTTTGCAACAGGACAGATTTTGCGATCTTGCAACAGGACAGATTTTGCAACAGGACAGTCCTTGCAAATGGACAGATCTTGCAACAGGACAGATCGTGCAACAGGACAGATCTTGCAACAGGACAGACCTTGCAACAGGACAGATCTTGCAACAGGACAGACCCTGCAACAGGACAGATCTTGCAACAGGACAGATATTACAACAGGGCAAATCTTGCAACAGGACAGATCTTGCAACAGGACAGACCCTGCAACAGGACAGATCTTGCAACAGGACAGATCTTGCAACAGGACAGATCTTGCAACAGGACAGGCCTTGCAACAGGACAGGCCTTGCAACAGGACAAACCCTGGAATAGGACAGACTCTTCAACAGGGCAAATCTTGCAACAGGTCAGACCTTGACAATGAACAGGGCGGACGTTGCGGCGCGCGTGCGAGGCGACCAGCGCCGTTGGCTCACAACGGGACAGACCTTGCAACGGACAGACCTTGAACAGGACAGATCATGCAACAGGACATTACGGCCATTGACGACTACATTCCATGATATTCAGATCTCAGGAATTCTTCTGCAACGGGAAGGAACGGCTAGTATACAGTATCGCCTATGGGCTAAAGGCACTAGTCCTATATACTAAGCGGCAAATCTCTGTCCGCCTGTCTGTCTGTCTGTCTGTTTGTCCGGCCATTTTCTCTTGACACAGTTGACGGATCCTGGAGATCTATAGCTTAAACTGACCGTTGTGGGCTGGAAGGAATCCCCTCCTATTCTAAAACTTTTGCAAATTACTAAATTCCACAAAATTCATGAAAATATCGACTGCACAGTACATTCTGAGCACTAAAGAGTGCCTACTGATCATTTTCGTGGAAATTTCGCACTGTTGTCTCACCGTTCACTCCAGAGCTGTCGCTGTGAGACTCCTACAGGTATTTGGAGGCACGGGAACAGGTGCAAAGGTAAATGCAGGCACTGGCAGGGGCACAGTGTCAGAAGACATTAGCTCTATCTGAAATCTCCTAAGGGCTAAACACAAGCATCCATGTGTTAGCTTCAGTGTATTCAGAGGCACGGGAACAGGTTTGAGGATAAATGCAGGCACTGGCAAGGGCGCAGTGTCAAGAGACTTGCGATCTATCTGAAACCTCTTATGGGCTAAACACAAACACCTATATGCAAAGTTCAGTGTAATCAAAGGCACGGGAGTGGGCGCAATGGCAAATACAGGCACTGGCAGGGGCACAGTGTCAGAAGACATTAGATCTATCTGAAATCTCCTATGGGCTAAATGCAAGCTTCCATGTGTTAGCTTCAGTGTATTCTGAGGCATGGGAGCTGGTGCAACCCTAAAAGCAGGCACTGATAGAGGCGCAGTGTCAAATGACTTTAGATCTATCAGAATCTCCTATGGGCTGTTGTGAACATTGGCCATGAACCATACCCCAATGCATGTTGTGAGCAGTGGCTGATTTTCATGGGTCGATACAAATGGCTCTGATTCCGTAGGTGTTCAGCTATAGATATACAGTATCACCTATGGGCTAAAGGCACTAGTCCTCTATACTAAGCGGCAAAACTCTGTTTGTTTGTTTGTTTGTGGGTTTGTCCGGCCATTTTCTCTTGACACAGTTGACGGATTTCCATGTGTTAGCTTCAGTGTATTCAGAGGCACGGGAACAGGTTCAATGTTAAATGCAGGCACTGGCAAGGGCGCAGTGTCAAGAGACCTTTCATCTATCTGAATCCTCTTATGGGCTAAACACAAACACCTATATGCAAAGTTCAGTGTAATCAAAGGCACAGGAGTGGGTGCAATGGTAAATGCAGGCACTGGCAGGGGCACAGTGTCAGAAGACATTAGATCTATCTGAAATCTCCCATGGGCTAAATGCAAGCTTTCATGTGTTAGCTTCAGTGTATTCTGAGGCATGGGGGCTGGTGCAACCCTAAAAGCAGGCACTGATAGAGGCGCAGTGTCAAATGACTTTAGATCTACCAGATTCTCCTGTGTTCTGTTGTGAGCATTGGTCATGAACCATAGATCAATACATGTTGTGAGCAGTGGCTGATTTCCATGGGTCGATATGAATGGCTCTGTTTCCATAGGTGTTCAGCTATAGATATACAGTATCACCTATGGGCTAAAGGCACTAGTCCTATATACTAAGCGGCAAAGGGTCTGTCTGTCTGTCTGTCTGTTTGTCCGGCCATTTTCTCTTGACACAGTTGATGGATCCTGGAGATCTATAGCTTAAACTGACCATCGTGGGCTGGAAGGAATCCCCTCCTATTTTAAAACTTTTGCATATTACTAAATTCCACAAAATTCACGAAAATATCGACTGCACAGTACATTCTGAGCACCAAAGAGTGCCTACTTTTCATTTTCTTGGAAATTTCGCACTGTCGTGTCACCATTCACTCCAGAGCTGTCGCTGTGAGACTCCTACAGGTATTTGGAGGCACGGGAAGAGGTGCAAAGGTAAATGAGGGCACTGGCAGGGGCACAGTGTCAGAAGACAATCTCTCTATCTGAAATCTCCTAAGGGCTTAACAGAAGCATCCGTGTGTTAGCCTCAGTGTATTCAGAGGCATGGGAACAGGTTCGATGATAAATGCAGGCACTGGCAAGGGCGCAGTGTCAAGAGACTTGCGATCTATCTGAAACCTCTTATGGGTTAAACACAAACACCTATATGCAAAGTTCAGTGTAATCAAAAGCATGGGAGTGGACACAATGGTAAATGCAGGCACTGGCTTAGGCACAGTGTCAGAAGACATTAGATCTATCTGAAATCTCCTATGGGCTAAATGCAAGCTTCCATATGTTAGCTTCAGTGTATTCTGAGGCATGGGAGCTGGTGCAACCCTAAAAGCAGGCACTGATAGAGGCGCAGTGTCAAATGACTTTAGATCTATCAGAATCTCCTATGGGCTGTTGTGAGCAATGGCCGTGAACCATAGGCCAATACATGTTGTGAGCAGTGGCTGGTTTCCATGGGTCGATGCAAATGGCTCTGTTTTCATAGGTGTTCAGCTATAGATTATCAGTATCACCTATGGGCTAAAGGCTCTAGTACTATACTATACAACAATGCAAAATTCTCGGCCAATACTATCCTATATACTAAGCGGCATAGAGTCTGTTTGTTTGTTTGTTTGTTTGTTTGTTTGTCCGGCGAATTTCTCGCGACTCGGGCGACGGATCCTGGAGATCTATAGCTTAAACTGACCGTCATCGACTGGAAGGATGCCATTTTGGGGTCTCAACTTTGGTCAAAGTCTAAATTCCATAAATTTCAACAATTTCAATTGTGAGGTGCACAATTCTGCTAAACCATGCTGATTCAAACGGCGGCCACAGCGGCAATGACGCGCGCACTGTATGCCAACACGCAAAACATCAACTTTAAATCATTGTGAGGGACATTTACAGTGTCACCACTCACCAAAGAGTTGTCGTTGTGAAACTCCAAAGTGTATTCGCAGGCACTCCATGCACTGGCGAGGCCAAAACATCAAACTATTCTGGATCTATTTCAAATGGCTTGAGATCTATTTGAAATGTCCAATTGGCTACACCCAAACGTCTACAGGCTAACCTCAGGTGTCAATTGTGTATTTACAGGCATGGGAGCTGGTGCAATCCTCAACGTAGGCACTGGCAGGGGCACAGGTTGAATGGCTTGAGATCTATCTGAATGTCCTATGGGCTATACCCAATTGTCTACTGGCTAAGCTGACATGTCGATTGTGTATTTGCAGGCACAGGAATTGGTGTGATCCTAAATGTAGACCCTGGCAGGGGGACAGTGTCAAATGACTTGAGATCTAAGTTTAATGTCCTGCACTGCACTGATTTTGATGATTGTATTGTATCCTTCATGCTCTGCGGATTGCCCATGTGCTATTGACCATAGACATTCTCCTACGGGCTTAAGGCTCTAGTACTATACTACACAACAATTAAAATGAATTGTTGTATGAAACGCTGTGGCGGCCAAATTGTGAATTGCCCTCAGATTTTGGTGACCAGAATCTCCCATGGCGGCCCGTTTGGCCGCCAAAATCTGCGCCGATTTTGGCCGCCAAAACGCGTTTTGGCCGGCCCGGCCCGTCCGGTCCGATTTTGGCCGCCAGAGTCGTACCGGCCGGGGAACGCTTTTTACGCCCGGCCTCAGCCGGGCGAACCCCTACGAGAGCTTATTGTGCGTGCGTGCGTCCATGCGTCCGTTCGTCACGCTCTCAGATCTCGGCGTTGGTAAGTCGTAGGAAGGAGATCTTGGACTTTATGGATAGGTCTCGACTTACTGGTAATGTCGCAGGAGAGTTTGAAATTCAAACGTTTGAATTGCGCGCGCTACAGTAACCCGAAGGTTCAAACTGAAAACGGCTCTAACTCGCTCGTCTTACGTCGTAGAGCGGCGCGCGATAGGCCAACTAAAAGGTCTCGACGTGCGCTTTCGTTTGGCATTAAAAGTTTTCTTAATTACGCAAACACGCAACACGAAAAGCGACATTCTCGCCTTTTTAACGCAGAAATCGCTCTAACTCGCTCAGCGTGCGTCGTACGGAGACGATTTTGGGTTGGTTGGATAGCTTTCGAATCACTGATCATTTGTTCTTCTATTGGTCGAAACTCAAAAGTTCGAATTTCGGGAGCTACAGTAACCCAAAGGTTTAAAAGGCAAAACTTATCTAACTCTCTCGTCTTCCGTCATAGAGAGACGATCTTGAGTTCGTTGAATAGGTTTCGGCACGCTGATAATTCCGTTAAGAGGAGTCGAAATTCAAAAGTTTGAATTGCGCGCGCTACAGTAACACAAAGGTCCAAAACGCAAAACGGCTCTAACACGCTCGTCTTACGTCGTAGTGCGGCGTGCGATAGGTCAACTAAAAGGTCTCGACGTGCTTTTTACTTGGCGTAGAAATTTGGCTAATTACGCAAACACGCGCCACGAAAAGCGACATTCTCGCGTTTTTAGCATAGAAATCGCTCTAACTCGCTCAGCGTGCGTCGTAGAGAGACGATCTTGAGTTGCTGGATAGATCTTGACTCACTGATCATTTGTTTTTTCGCCGCGCCTCAGCGCGGCGAGGTGTATATATACGGATGACAATGTCTGTCTGTCTGTGTGTCCGTTCGTGGCACCGAAGTTAAATATGAGACATATGTGGTCAAGTAGAGTCGATGTCGCTGAGTATGGATCCGATGTCCGTTTCTGTTGCTAATTTCGCATTTTCGAGATATTCGCAATTAAAATTCGAAAATGTCGAAAATCGACTTTTTCGTCTGATGCGCTAGCCGCGAAATTTCTTCAGAAATGGAAGAAGCATGGACCGCGGATAATTTGTAGAAGAAAAGAAATTTTTTGCAAACGTGGAATTTAATAGAAATACGCGATTATTTGTCAAAATTGCATGAATTGACTAAAATACAACGTCATTCATTGAGGAATGTGAATGCAGAAATGGAAAGGTCGTATGCCAATAAGAATTTGTGACATAGTTTTGCAGTTTTTTAAGATTGCAATTTCGAGATATTTTCAATCAAAATATGAAAATGTCGAAAATCGACTTTTTCACATGATGATAATGCGGCGAAATTTCTTCAGAAATGGAAAGAGTATAGACTGTGGATAATTTGTAACGCAAGAGAATTTTTTTGCTAACATGGAATTTAATAGAAATACGTGATTATTTTTCAAAATTCCATAAATTGACAAAAATGGAACGTTGCTGTTTGACTAATTTGAACGCAGAAATGGTAAGGCCGTATGCCAATAAGAATTTGTGACATAGTTTTACAGTTCTAATAAATTCCAATTTTCAGATATTCAGAATTAAAATTTAAGAAAATGTCAAAATCGACATTTTCGTCTGATGGCCAGAACAGTTGTTTATTGATGAATGTGCACTCGGAAACAAATGTCGTATGCCGAACACAGGAATTCGCTCGCATCAAACTTTTGGCAAGTTTTTTGTCTGATGTGACGTTTTCACACAGGTAGAAAACATCAGATAAACGGCGTCGTATCATGCCGATAACATATAGCGAACGCGGCGATATCACTGAGCTTTAGATCAGCTGTACAGATAAGCATATCGTGGGGATAGCTGCACTTGGGCTAAAGTTACACGTTCGCAAGACACTTTCTCCAGATGCGGCTAACGATGTGTACAAAGTTCACTATACTGTTCACCAAAATTTGACAGGCACAAAGTATAGGTTGAACTTTTTACACACACAGCTTGTTCTATTGGTCGAAACTCAAAAGTTTGAATATCGCGAGCTACAGTAACCCAAAGGTTCAAACAGCAAATCAGCCCTAACTCGCTCGTCTTACGTTGTAGAGCGGCATTCGTTCGACCGTTTGAAAGCTTACGTTGAGGCAGTTGTTGAACGGTCATTCCTAAAGAAATACTTTTTTTTGAATCCTTGTCTTACGAACAACTTTGTCTGCTAAAAAAATTAATCCCGGGCGATCCCAATGTTGCCTTGCAACAACCGCTCAGAAATGCGTGTGTCTTGCTCAAAAAATTAATCCCGGGCAATCCCAATGTTGCCCTGCAAGAACCGCTCAGAAAGCAGCGTGTCAGAAGTAGCGCATGAATAGTGGACTCCGGGCGCGCGCGCGTCATATCGGAAAGGCTTCGAAATGCTTTACAAAAGTATCCACTCTTATACTCTTCCACTTTAACACACTCACAAACCACTCTGTATTAATAAAACAACTCAACTTTTTAAAAACAGCTTGTTTGGCAGCCAATCTTTTTGGCAGCCAAAGCGCCTCGGAACGCTTTTTCAACAAGCTCCGGTGTTAAAAAGTTGAGTTTGTATTCTGGCTGACATTGCATAGAGTTGCGTTCTTTTTGCAGAGAGTGCGAGAGCTCATCGCCCGTATTGCTCCGCTTCACGAGCTACCCCGTCGCAAGAGGGTATTGCTGAGCAATATTGATATCGTCCGGGATTTGGTTTTTAGAGTAACAAAATCCCTCTTTCGAGCAACGCTTTTAAAAAACTGACAAAAACATGTCAAAGTTATGACAAACATGTGACAGAGCACAAAAGAACGCACTATGAGCAATCAAGCCGTGTCGTACTTCTATCCATGGAGCAAAACGAAGTTTATTTTTCTTGGCGCGTGTAGTACGTAGCGAGCCTTGGAATGACGTGCCGAGTGTCGCTCTAATCGCAACATGAGCAATTCAGAAAGTTCCAGAGTAAAACTCAAAACCATTGTTTCTGTGATGCGTGTTTTAGTCAATTACAACATGTTTGCTGACACATGAAAGAGCACGCCGAGAGCTTAAACTTGACGTGTTGATTGCCGCTCTATAGCGTAACACGAGCAAGTTAGAACCGTTTTGTGCTTTTGCACCTTCGGGTTACTGTAACTCACGAAATTCAACTTTTCAAGTTTCGCAAATAATCCGTGAGTCGTGAGCTATCCACTGAGCTCGAGATCGTCTCTCTACGACGCAAATCAAGCGAGTTTGAGCGATTTTAGCGCTAAAATCTCGAGAATGGCGTTTTCCGCGGTGCGTGTTTGCGTAACTGAAAAACTTGTTGCTGCCGCATGAAAGGGCACGTCGAGAGCTTTCACCTGACGTGTCGATCGCCGCTCTACGACGTAAGACGAGCGAGTTAGAGCCGTTTTGCGTTTTCGGACATTTGGGTTACTGTAACTCGCGAAATTCAAACTTTGAGTTTCGACCAATGGGAGAACAAATGATCAATGAGTCCAGTGCTATCCAAGGTGCTCAAGATCACCTCTCTACGACGCAAGACAGACGAGTTAGAGCCGTTTTGCGTTTTAAACCTTCAAGTTACTGTAACTCGCGAAATTCAAATTTTTGAGTTTCGACCAATGGGAGAACAAATGATCAGCGAGTCGAGAGCTATCCACTGACCTCGAGATCGTCTCTCTACGACGCAAGTTGAGCGAGTTTGAGCGATTTTAGCGCTAAAATCTCTGGAATGGCGTTTTCCGCGGTGCGTGTTTGCGTAACTGAAAAACTTGTTGCTGCCGCATGAAAGGGCACGTCGAGAGCTTTCACACAACGTGTCGATTGCCGCTCTGCGACGTAAGACGAACCAGTTAGAGCCGTTTTGCGTTTTGACCTTCGGGCTACTGTAGCGCGCGCAATTCAAACTTTTGAATGTCGATTTCTCGAGGCACATTACCAGTAAGTCGAGACCTATCCGTAGAGCCCGAGATCGTCTCTCTACGACTTTCCAACGCCGAGATCTGAGAGCGTGACGGACGCACGCACGCACGCACGCACGCACGCACGCACGCACGCACGCACGCACGCACGCCGAGCTCTCGTAGGGTGTCGCCCGGCTGAGGCCGGGCGAAACAAGCTGTGTGTGTAAAAAGTTCAACCTATACTTTGTGTCTGTCAAATTTTGGTGAACAGTATAGTGAAGTTTGTACACATCGTTAGCCGCATCTGGAGAAAGTGTGTTGAGAACGCGTGCCTTAATACCAAGTGCAGCTGTCCCCGCGATACGGTTGTCTGTACAGCTGATCTGAAGCTCAGTGATATCGCCGCGTTCGCTATATGATATCGGCATGATACGACGCCGTTTATTTGGACATTTTCAAATGGAACACGCATCTGGTCTGTGCAGTTTAAAACTGACGCGTCTTAAGCGGATCATGCTTGATAGTACGGTAACACTAACTTTGAAGCTAAGTGTTACTAAGTTGGCACTAAGTTACGGTAGTCCTATACACACACAGTGTGTAAATTTGCTGGCATTATGTTCTATACATTGTGCATTTGAGGAAATGCACGCAAATGCAATCGAGGAAGAAGTGAGGAGAAACGCTCCCAAACTTTCTCCGCTGGACTGTCAAGTTCGCAATGAGCGGAAATCGTGAAAGGATCGGCCAGACGAGGCGGAGCGCATATTTGTCGGACATTTGGCTGCGATATTCTAAGGTAGAGTCGTCGTGATGTGATGCTTAGTGGTGTAGACTAGTCAGACATGGCAGGTTGGCGAGGCAAAAACATTAGGGAAGGCAAATTTTTCCCGTTTCAGTGCTAATTCATGCAAAATTGGCGCCGCAATCGAAAACTTGGCTATTTTAGGCTTGAAGACAAACTCTCGAATACTCATTGCGCCGCATTGAAAATTTTGACTGTTTTGAGCGTTGTAGCAAAGACTCTGCTAATTGCGCCGCATGCAGAAAGTTTCGCAATTTGTAGTACCACATTTTAATATTTTCACAGCGCCCGCAAGCAAAACGTTTTGTGCTACTGGGCATTGCCTCCGTAGGCCCTCTGGCTACTTCATTTGTCTTGCTTGTTTGAATTTTGGTTTGCCTGCAATAGCCGAGGTAATTTTGTTTAGTGTGTCCAGCTTCATCACCTTCTGACCTGAGTGTGGTCGCTTCTGCCACCATGTCGTCGTCGTGTCGGTCGAGCGCTTCGCGATTTCCCTCCCTCTACCTACAGTTCTACACCCTGGAGTGAAGCGTGGCGAATCCGACCCGTAATGGCTCATTCAGTCCAAGACTGTGACATCTGAAAGGTGAGTAGCTGCACAGAGTGAAGCTTCATTATCTCCGTGGCACGATTTGGCCAAACGCGTGCAATACTCTTGCAGAGGCGCGTGCCCAATAACTCGCTCCCAGTGGGGCGTGTGTGACAACCACTGGCAAACAGAAACATGGCAGTGGACTAGGACGCCAACTTCACCAAGGAGCTCCTCTCCTGCTGACTGGAAGGGCCACGTGGAGTGGACTCTGCAACTGGCCTTCTCTTCCTCCATTGCTTCGCCTTTATTGACTGACTCTACTGACTGAACTGCATCACCTCTGGGAGCCCCCACTTCATGCTCTCACTCCTGAGGCTGCTGGGACAACTGAAGAGAGGATGTGAAGAGCGCCGTTAGGTCCAATCGATCTGAATTGTTCATTTGTTTGTTCTATTTGTAGAATAAACGTCAAACCTTGTGTTGTCGTGTTACTGTGAGTGAGGTGATCGTGTTCAGTGTGAGTGGATGACCTGACCTGTTGCAGTGCCTCCCTCCCGCTCTGAAGCTTATGCGATGTACATAGTTAGGTAGCTTTTCAGACATTTCTGTAAACGTCCCCAGTTGCACTGCAAGAAGCTAGCGCATCCACTTGGTGTTATCCATAAGTCTCTGATGATTCACTGGAGAGGCGTCTGCTCCAACTTGTGAAAGCTCATCTCTTTTGTCATTTTCTGAAAATTGCTGCACGTAAGCAAGCCTACATAATTGTTATACTAATATGTATTATATACAGTATTTGTACTATAGGCGTTGTTACCCTTGTGTTGAGTTTCGATTGCCGTTGACACGCCAAATAATGTCATTCGTATGCCATACGATACTAGCAAGCCGAATGCAATTCTCTTCTTGAGTAATAACTACAAATGCATAAGATTTTTGAAAGTATTTGTTTCGTCTCTGTCCAATTTCGGAACATATAGTCCTGCCAATTATAATCATTTCCAAAGTTGTGCTACAGACATCATGTAATGCAAGGGCGTACTTGTACAGACGTATTAAAATAACATTTTTTAATTTAGTAATGCATACAAACCTTGTAAGATTTTAACACTTTCTCGTCTTGTCTCTTCTAAATTTGTATAGACAACTGTGGCCAAGTAACCATCTCCAAAGGTTGTGATATGCAATGTTATACTGAGGCATACACTGCAATGACATTTGAAGCGCGTCTTTGGCAAATTGGGCTCGGCACTGGTGTGGCGCGCGACCTTACCTAGTTCAAACTTGGGCACTTGAAATTGGCAAGGCGTACTGTAGTTTGTTGTTCTCGTTGGGGGAGCAGATGTCTCGAAGGTGATAGGAGCATACTTGAAAGTTCGGTGACGAAACGCTGTGCCAATTGAAGTATTTGATTCTCTTCAGCTATCGTCGTGCTACTGCCGATTTCGTGCGTTGTCTTGATTGGTACAGTATTACGGTACTGTACCTATTCGAATCAGACCTGAGACCCTTCCTGAGACCTTTGACCATTCCTGAGACCGTTGACAATTCTGAGACTCTTGACACATTGCTTCGACTGAGAGACCTGCTACCTCGACAACTGAGACAACTGCAAGGGCCCCTGACACCACAGGCTGAGACCATGACGACGTCTTGCGACCTTGGTATGTCCTTCAGTGTTGTGGGCAGTCCTTTCGAAAGCGTGCAAGTGATGAAGGAGACTGACGGGCGAGGCGTGAGACCGCTGAATCCCAGGGCGATGGTGACCCCTCTGTGGAGCATCAATTCGAATTCGTATGAGAAGTGGGAGACAATCGAGAAGTCAGTTGACAGTTTCCTCAGTGGATTCAGTGGTCCCAAGCACTCGTGCGCGATCGACTCCTTCGTAGACATGATGGCCATGACTGTGATGCCTGAGTTGCAGCATATTCGACCCGTTGGCCCCCTCATGGAGAAGCTGCAGACCAACTTCGCTGGACGCCGACTCTGCACTCAGAGAGTGGAGAATTTCAAGGACCAGAAGAAGCCCACTGAGGACCAACTGGCCAACTACACTCTGAAGGCTAGAATGAACGTCTCATACATGGCTGAACCCGTCTGGGACACTGCCCTGACACTCTTCCCCAAGGACTTTGAGCCCAAGGGCACTGCGTTCGCGGCTGTCAACAGCCTGCCAGATGGACTGACTACCACAGACGCTGAGAAGGCCAAGATTGGACTGGAAGTGAAGACCAAATGCGAGAATGGCCATATCTGCACCAAGCACGAGGCCAAGATTGTCGTCAACGCGCCCATTGAAGTGACTTCGACTGAGACGTTGCAAGACAAACTGAACGACGGCCTGCAGCTGTTTGAACAGGAGTTCTGTGGTCACGTGGACTGTTTCAACAAGGGAGTGAAGCGAACCATCGAGACCGTGGATCCCAAGCAGTTTGTCTTCCTGGACGCGAACTTTGAAGACGCTGAACACACCATGCGATTGACTGTTCCAGAGGTGTTGAAAGTTGGCGAAGTGTCGTACCGTCCCATTGGCCTGATTCGCCATGCCAGTGCTCACTTTGTCGCCGTGACTGAATTTGTGCCTGGACAGTGCTTCATTCTGAATGACTTGCGCACCACTTCGCCTAGTACTGTGTCGCTCCAAAAGTGCTGTGAGTTGCTGTCGGCATCAGACACTGGCTACAGTAGTCCGATGAAAGGTGTCACTCTGATGGTGTTGCAACGAATCGAATCGATTGGACTGCTGGCTCACTCCCAAGTGCAGGCCGAGACTGTAGACCCAGACCCGCAGCCATGCGACGTACCAGTGGAAGAGACACCGTTCACTGTAGTGACGCACAGTAGAAAGAGATGCCAAACCGTCAGACCACTGGATGCCGTTGAGACGCGCAGGTTGCTTTCGAGACAAGACGTGCAGACATCTGGCAAATCTAAAAGAGTAAGATTAGACCATTTGCAACCTGAAACGACGAAAATCCAAGATCTGCCTAAACAAAACAGTCGGCGACTGTCGAAAGCGCAAAGGAAAAGTCAGAGAAACAAAGAGAGGGGACAATCTTTGGAACAACAGCGCAGAACAATGGCGTTAATCGACAGCGAGGTGACTAAAGCAATTGACCGAGCGCGCAAGCGACGTGCCAGAGACGCTAGGACTGAGCATGAGGTAGAGATGGACAGTCAACTAGACAGTACACAAAAGCGACGTGCCAGAGACGCTAGAACTGCAGATAGGATAGAGACAGACAGACAACTAAACTGTTTACAAAAGCAACGTGCCAGAGGCGCTAGGACTGAAATTAAGATAGAGAGCGACAAACAACTAGACCGTCTACAAAAGCAACATGCCAGAGACGCTAGGACTGAAGATGAAATAGAGAGAGACAGACAATCGAAGCGCACCCAGATGCATCGTGCCAGAGACACCAGGACAGAAGTAGAGTTGGAGGCAGACAGACAATCAAACCGTATGCAAATGCAACATGCCAGAGATACCAGAAGTGAAGAAGAGATAGAGGCAGACAGACAGTCAAACCGTACACAAATGCAACGTGCCAGAGATGCTAGGACTGAAGATAAGTTAGAGACAGACAGACAACTGGACCGTATACAAAGGCAACGCGCCAGAACAAATAGACCCTTGTCTGCAATAGAGATGGACTACGAGAAGTGCAGTGGCTCCATATCCAGAGCTCCGTGTATGAGTTGCTTCAAGATGCTGTTTCCTGATCAGTCGCAAGATGTAAAAACACTTTCTCCAGCATGCGTGACAATTGGACTAGAAATATCAGACAAAGTATGCAATAGTTGTCAACAGAGTCTGAAACTAGACAAAATTCCATCTCGTTCGTGGTACAATGGCCTCTCACTTGATTCTGTCCCAGATGCTATCAAGACACTGAACTTTCTTGAACGACGTTTTGTGTGCAAAATACAGACTTACATGACCTTGCTTGTTCTACCGAAAGGAGGGCAGTATGGCCAATATGGGATGAGTGTGCATTTCCCAAGTGAACCAGGAGAAATTGTGAGAATCTTACCAAGAAATAATGAGAACGCGGCAGTTCTTTGTACCTCGGCAAATTACACTGGAGTTGTCAGGACTCATCTAGTGCACGCTGCACTGTTGTGGCTTCAGACGAACAATCCATTGTACAAAGATATTTGCATAGACTATACAACAGCACAAATTGCTGATTCTGGTAATGATCAAATAGACCTTGACGCCTTTATTGAGTCTGGGATGATTCCTATTGACTACACGTTTCCAAATCTGTCCGTGAAAGATCTACTTGACTCACAGGCACCAAATGTGGCATTCCCCAGAAGCACTGGCACTCCAGTCAGCTTCGAAGACACTGATCACGCAGAATCACAGGCATACCCCTGGCTGTTTCCCCTGGGACGCAACGACTGGTCTGAAAAGAGAGACATTAGACTAACCCTATTAGACTACCTGCAAAGTCGACTGCTTCACAAAGATCGTCGCTTCAGATGTGACATCCCATACCTTGTGACAGCTGTCAATCGATATGAGACAAAGAGACTGAAGCAGCTTTGCGATGTTTACATGAATGTCAAGAAAGCGTGTGCAAAGCCGCAAGACGATTCAAACAAGTCTTCATATATCACTGCACAAGACGTTTTGTCTATGGGCGAAAATTCAGATATACTTGGACACTCGTTGGTATTCATGAAAAACATAAGGGGAACCGCGGCATATTGGAAGGACCAGCTGTTCGATCTTCTGGCAAAACTAAGAACAATAGGACCTCCAGACATTTTCATGACATTGTCAATTGACGACCACAATTGGCCAGAGCTTGAAGCGTTAATGAGAAATGAATTAAAAGAGGACTTCACGACTCTCCGAGATGCAGTGAAGAAGGACCCAGTTACAGTTGCCCTGTATGCGATGAGAAGATTTAAGGCCTTGGTTAACTATGTCAAACGGTCAAAGTTGCTTGGAACTGTGACTGACTACCACGCCAGAGTTGAGTTCCAAAATAGAGGTTCAGTACACTTCCATGTCTTTTGGTGGGTAGCAGATGCACCGAGCGTTCACAAGGGCAGCAACGCTGACGATATTGTAAGATACATCGACAAAGTAGTTTCTACAGACCTTCCATCCAAATCCGAAGAACCTCAACTGTATGAATTGGTGATGTCAAAACAGTTTCATAAACACACTGACGCTTGTAAAAAGAATAAGAACGCGAAATGCAGATTCAGTTATCCAAGAAAGCCATGCGCGAAGACAAGGCTTCTGTATGAAGTAGAGAAAAGCAAGAGAAAAGTGTCCTTTTACGAAACGAGACGTCCGGAAGGCTGCGAGAACCTCAATTGTTACAACAAGGACATAATGAAGCTTTGGCGTGGACATCACGACATCCAGTTGGTTAGTGGATCACATGGCTTAGCCTATTATGTGTGCAAGTACTGCATGAAAGCAGAACCTTTGGAACTGAAGACTAGACTAGCTGAAGAGATTCGCAACATGGCTAAACTCAACCTGACACAGAGCGGTCGAATGCTGCGCCTTGGAATGTGTATGCTGAAATGCAGACGACTGACCTGTCAAGAAGCGGCATTTAGACTTTGCGGATTGGAAATGGTGCTCACTTCCCGCACGACTGTAAAAATTAGCACAATTAGAGAGGAAAAGAGAGTCAAAAAGCTCAAGAAGATTGAAAACATACGACAGCTCGCTCAAAGAACACCTGGCTCGACTGATGTCTTTGAGGACAATGCAATTGATACTTACCGTAAAAGGCCCAAGGTCTTAGAAGACTTGACCCTTTATCAGTTGATCAGTTGGTACGACCGCGTTTCTTTCGACACAAAAGGCGCACAGTTGCTTCCATTGCTTGACGAAAGTGGCAAACTTCGGAAGAGGCGTCAATTCAAATGTATTAGAACTTCGTACATCAGCATGAGCACAGATGACTACTACTATTCGCTTATTTTGTTGCACTATGCTCACAGAACTGAGAAGCAGCTGCTTGAAAGCTTTGACTCCGCAAGAGACTCTTTTGAGGCGAAGCAATCTTGCATGAATTTTGATAATTTATCAAACGACTCATTTGTTACTGAAGTGCTAGAGGCTGCAAAACGATTGAAGCTCAACCAAGTTCTCTTGGACGAAAATGATGCCTCTGAAACTGATTCAGATGGGCCCATTCTATTCGACAATGCTAGCGTTTTGACTGAGAACCTAGACAGTTGCATCACACTGGTACAACAGCAAACTGCTGGGGGCGATCAGACTCAAGATGACGTCCTTGTCACATCCGAAGAAGACAGAGTGTGGCATACTCTTACAACATCAACCGAAGCATTCAGCGTTGAAGAGGCTGTCAATTCGCTTTCAAAAGACCAACGGAGATGCCTTAAGTACATTCGACACACTATTAATTCGTCAAAACAGCTCATGATCGCGATATTTGGCAATGCTGGTACTGGAAAGTCCCACTTCTTAAGAGTGTTGGCTGAATGCTTGAAAGTAATGTACAGCGAGTTTCCTGGGCACGACCCTGTAATAACTGGCGCCTATACAGGCCTAGCGGCAAAAAATGTTGGAGGCCACACACTTCATTCGCTTTTGAAACTACCGATCACTAAGAAGGACAGAGATGGCTCGCTGTTGTACTATCCTCTTAGCCAGAAAGTGATGGCACTTGTGAAGGAAAGACTCGGACAAAAGAAATTTTTTATAATTGACGAAATCAGCATGGTTGGATTGACAACCCTTCAAAATGTACATAGACGGCTGTCAGAGATATATCAGAATGACAACAGTGGCACGAACAGTGACCCATTTGGTGGAATGAACATGATTGTGGCTGGAGACTTCTTCCAATTGCCCCCTATAAAAGAAGGAATGTGCTTCAACCACCCGCTATTTGAAAATTTTGACTTCATTTGGCTGGAAGAAAACATGCGACAAAAGGGAGACAAACCCTGGTGTCAGCTGCTCGACAGAGTAAAGGTTGGCCAGTTGAAAGATGGGGACTTGGAGACACTTATGAAGCGGGTGCGATCAAAAGAAGCTTTGGCAAAAATTGATGTGGCCATGCGACTTTATCCTAAAATTAGACAGGTCGAAGCTTTTAACAGTGAGAGGCAGCGACAATTAGACGCTCTGACTGAAACGTTTCAAGCTACTGACATCTACTCACTTAATGACCTTGCCAGTGGATGCTCGGCCGATCCAAAGCACGTCCCAAAAGACGACCGAGACGCTGGAGGCCTTGTAAAGAAGCTTGAAGTGTCTGTTAGGACAAAAGTAATGCTGACCAGAAATTTGTGTTTTGATCTCGTCAACGGCGACACAGGAAAGGTGGCCAAGTTCCACAGAGACGACAACGGGCACATAATTTGCATAGCTGTCCAATTTGACAATCCAGACATAGGCAATGAACTACAAGAGGAAAATGGCTACATACCAATTGAAAGAATCGAGACTGAGTACAATCACTTTGGCAGATTCATTGCTAGAACTCAGTTCCCCCTTATACCAGCGTGGGCAGTGACAATTCACAAATCTCAAGGAATGAGCCTTTCGTCAGCTGCTGTCCACATCGGAGACGAGATATTTCAGCCAGCGCAGATCTATGTCGCGCTTAGTCGAGTGAAAAGCTTGGCAGGACTCTTCATAGAACACTGTCCAAAGAGTTGCATTAAGATTAGTAGAATGTCACCGAGAAAAGATGTGACGGAATGGGCTATAGAGGCAAGAAACAAATGGAAGCTTCTCAAATCCAAAATTGATTCTGTTGAACACTGAACAAATAGACAAAAGAAAAGAATCACAAACCTTTTGACATTTAAACAAGCTGTTTTAAAAAAGTTGAGTTGTTTTACTAATACAGAGTGGTTTGTGAGTGTTTTAAAGTGAAAGAGTAAAAGAGTGGATACTTTTGTAAAGTATTTCGAAGCCTTTCCGATATGACGCGCGCCCGCCCGGAGTCCACTATTCATGCGCTACTTCTGACACGCTCTTTTCTGAAGGGTTCTTGCAGCGCCACATTGGGATCGCCCGGGATTAATTTTTTGAGCAAGACACACGCATTTCTGAGCGGTTGTTGCAATGCAACATTGGGATCGCCCGGGATTATTTTTTGAGCAAGACACACGCATTTCTGAGCGGTTGTTGCAGGGCAACATTGGGATCGCCCGGGATTAATTTTTTTAGCAGACAAAGTTGCTCGAAAGACAAGGGTTTAAAAAAACAAAAGTATTTCTTTAGGAATGACCGTTCAACAACTGGCTCCACGTAAGCTTTCAAACGGTGGAACGAATGCCGCTCTACAACGTAAGACGACCGAGTTAGGGCCGATTTGCTGTTTGAACCTTTGAGTTACTGTAGCTCGCCAAATTCAAACTTTCGAATCTCGACTTCTCTTAACGGAATGATTAGTGTGACAAAACCTATTCAACAAAGTCAAGATCGTCTCTCTACGACGGAAGACGAGCGAGTTAGGGAAGTTTTGCGTTTTGAACCTTTGGGTTACTGTAGCTCGCGATATTTAAACTTTTGAGTTTCGACCAATAGAAGAACAAATGATCAGAGAGTCAAGAGCTATCCAGCAACTCAAGATCGTCTCTCTACGACGCACGCTGAGCGAGTTAGAGCGATTTCTATGTTAAAAGCGCGAGAATGTCGCTTTTCGTGGTGCGTGTTTGCGCAATTAACAAATTTTCGCGTCAAGTGAAAGAGCACGTCGAGACCTTTTAGTTGACCTATCCCGCTCTACGACGTAAGACGAGCGTGTTAGAGCCGTTTTGCGTTTTGGACCTTCAGGTTACAGTAGCGCGCGCAATTCAAACTTTTGAATTTCGACTTCTCTTAACGGAATTATCAGTGTGCCGAAACCTATTCAACGAACTCAAGATCGCCTCTCTATGACGGAAAACGAGCGAGTTAGATAAGTTTCGCGTTTTAAACCTTTGGGTTACTGTAACTCCCGAAATTCAAACTTTTGAGTTTCGACCAATAGAAGAACAAATGATCAGTGAGTCGAGAGCTATCAAACCAACCCAAAATCATCTCCCTACGACGCACGCTGAGCGAGTTAGAGCGATTTCTGCGTTAAAAACGCGAGAATGTCGCTTTTCGTGGTGCGTGTTTGCGTAATTAAGAAACTTTTTAATTCCAAATGAAAGAGCACGTCGAGCCCTTTTAGTTGAGCTATAGCACGCCGCTCTACGACGTAAGACGAGCGAGTTAGAGCCGTTTTCCGTTTTGACCTTCGGGTTACTGTAACTCGCGAAATTCAAAGTTT